>JACLAT010000166.1:0-72965 GCA_018105865.1 Metaphire vulgaris | reverse complement strand
CAGATGAAAATGTGAGTTTAATTTGTTTCATCACTCTTCTGAACTTTTCAAACTCAATTATTATTAATAGTAGTAGTAGTAGTAGTAGTAGTAGTAGTAGTAGTAGTAGTAGTAGTAGTAATAGTAGTAGTTGTTGTAATAATAGCATTAGTAGTACTATAAAATGTGGTAGTAGTAGTGATCCGTGCTAGCCGCAGTGCTCTTTTTAAGGCGCAGTGCGCTTTTTTAGCAGTGCTCCATGCTGCAGTAGGCGACTTTCAAACTCAATTATTATTAATACTATTATTATTATTATTATTATTATTACTAGTAGTAGTAGTAGTAGTAGTAGTAGTTGTTGTTGTTGTTGTTGTAATAATAGTATTAGTAGTGCTAGAAAATGTAGTAGTAGTAGTGTTCCGTACTTAGGCCGCAGTGCTCTTTTTAAAGGCGCAGTGCACTTTTTTAGCAGTGCTCCATGCTGCAGTAGGCGACTTTCAAACTCAATTATTATTAATATTAGTAGTAGTAGTAGTAGTAGTAGTAGTAGTAGTAGTAGTAGTAGTAGTAGTAGTAGTAGTAGTAGTAGTAGTAGTAGTAGTAGTAGTGTTGTTGTTGTAATAACACGATTTCATGCACCATGCGCCTTTTTTCTTAGCAGTGCCCCTGCTGCCTAAACGACTTTCAACCTGAATTTTATTATTGATATCTTTTTAGTAGTAGCAGTATTAGTAGTAGTAGTAGTTGTTCTTATCTCTCATTCGATTTTTAGACATTTGACAGAGAACAAATTTCTGAAAGACTTTGTAGGCCTATAGTGTTGTTTCAAATCGCTCACCATTTTTTCGTGCATTTCAAATGCTCTCGAATAAAACTGAGGTAGAATATATTAACAATTCTAGTACGGTTTGACTCAGCTAAGCTGGGGACAGCTGAAAATGTGGGTTTAATTTGTTTCATCGCTCTTCTGAATTTTGCATATCTATAGCCTACTGCAGCACTAATCCTTGCATGCTACAATGTCAAACAGGGTATCAATTATATAATATTTTTGTGGTCTATAGATTTTGCATACAAGAAGCCAGCTCTCTTTAACCCTTTCTTATCTCTCATTCGATTTTTAGACATTTCACAGAGAACAGATTTCTGAAAGACTTCCAATAGTGTTGTTTCAAATGGATCACCATTTTGCTGGGCATTTCAAATGCTCTCGAATAAAACTGAGGTAGAATATATTGGCATTTCTAGTATGGTTTGACTGAGCTAAGCTCGGGACAGATGAAAATGTGGGTTTAATTTGTTTCATCACTCTTCTGAATTTTGCATGTCTATAGCCTACTGTAGCACACATCCTTGCATTCTCCAATGTCAAACAGGGTATCAATTATATAATAATTTTGTGGTCTATGGCAAGAAACCAGCTCTCTTAAATCCTTTCTTATCTCTCAAACGATTTTTTAGACATTTGACAGAGAACAGATTTCTGAAAGACTTTGTAGGCCTATAGTGTCGTTTCAAATGGCTCACCATATTTTGTGGCATTTCGAATGCTCTAGAATAAAATTGAGGCAGAATATGTTGATAATTCTAGTACTGTTTGACTCAGCTAAGCTGGGGACAGATGAAAATGTGGGTTTAATTTGTTTCATCACTCTTCTGAACTTTTCAAACTCAATTATTATTAATATCCTAGCATTAGTAGTAAACTAGTAGTAGTAGTAGTAGTAGTAGTAGTAGTAGTATAGTAGTAGTTGTTGTTTTAATAATAGCATTAGTAGTACTATAAAATGTGGTAGTAGTAGTGATCCGTGCTTTTGTTATCCTATAGTGCTCTTTTTTAATGGTTTTTTTCAGCAGTGCTCCATGCTGCAGTAGAATAACTTTCAAACTCAATTATTATTAATACTTTTTTTGTTATTATTATTTATTATTATTATTTGTACTAGTAGTAGTAGTAGTAGTAGTTAGTTGTTGTTGTTGTTGTTGTTGTTTAGTGATCCGTGTAATAATAGTATTAGTAGTGCTAAAAAATGTAGTAGTAATAGTGTTCCGTGTTAGTCCGCATAGTGCTCTTTTTTTTGTTGTAATAAGTGCTTTTTTTTAGTACCAGTGCTCCATGCTGCAGTGATTTTTTAGACTTTTGAAACTCAATAATATTTCTGAAAGATTAATAGTATTAGTTTCAGTAGTACCAGTAGTAGTAGTAGTAGTAGTAGTAGTAGTAGTAGTAGTAGTAGTAGTAGTAGTAGTTGAGTAGTTGTAATAACACGATTTCATGCACCATTTTTTTTCTTAGCAGTGCCCCTGCTGCCTTTAAACGACTTTCAACCTGAATTTTATTATTGATATCTTTTTAGTAGTAGCAGTATTAGTAGTAGTAGTAGTTGTTCTTATCTCTCATTCGATTTTTAGACATTTGACAGAGAACAAATTTCTGAAAGACTTTGTAGGCCTATAGTGTCGTTTCAAATGGCTCACCATTTTTAGTGGCATTTCAAATGCTCTAGAATAAAACTGATTTAGAATATATTGATAATTCTAGTACTTTTTGACTGAGCTAAGCAGGGGACAGATGAAAATGTGGTTTTAATTTGTTTCATCACTCTTTTGAATTTTGCATATCTATAGCCTACTGTAGCACTAATCCTTGCATACTAGTAATGCCAAACAGGGTATCAGTTATATAATATTTTTGTGGTCTATAGAATTTGCATACAAGAAACCAGCTCTCTTTAACCCTTTCTTATCTCTCATTCGATGTTTTTGACATTTGACAGAGAACAGATTTCTGAAAGACTTTGTAGGCCTATAGTGTCGTTTCAAATGGCTCACCATTTTTCGTGGCATTTCAAATGCTCTCGAATAAATCTGAGGTTGAATATATTAACAATTCTAGTACGGATTGACTCAGCTAAGCTGGGGACAGATGAAAATGTGGGTTTAATTTGTTTCATCACTCTTCTGAACTTTTCAAACTCAATTATTATTATTATTATTAGTAGTAGTAGTAGTAGTAGTAGTAGTAGTAGTAGTAGTAGTAGTAGTAGTAGTAGTAGTTGTTGTAATAATAGTATAATAGTAGTAGTATAAAATGTGGTAGTAGTAGTGATCCGTGCTTAGGCCGCAGTGCTCTTTTTAAAGGCGCAGTCGCTTTTTTTTAGCAGTGCTCCATGCTGCAGTAGGCGACTTTCAAACTCAATTATTATTAATACTATTATTATTATTATTATTATTATTATTAGTACTAGTAGTAGTAGTAGTAGTAGTAGTAGAGTTGTTGTTGTTGTTGTTGTTGTTGTAATAATAGTATTAGTAGTGCTAGAAAATGTAGTAGTAGTAGTGTTCCGTGCTTAGGCCGCAGTGCTCTTTTTTTTAAATTTGAGTAGTGCGCTTTTTTTAGCAGTGCTCCATGCTGCAGTTGGCGACTTTCAAACTCAATTATTATTAATATTAGTAGTAGTAGTAGTAGTAGTAGTAGTAGTAGTAGTAGTAGTAGTAGTAGTTGTAGTTGTTGTAGTAGTTAGTTGTTGTTGTAATAACACGATTTCATGCACCATGCACCTTTTTTCTTAGCAGTGCCCCTGCTGCCTAAACGACTTTCAACCTGAATTTTATTATTGATATCTTTTTAGTAGTAGCAGTATTAGTAGTAGTAGTAGTTGTTCTTATCTCTCATTCGATTTTTAGACATTTGACAGAGAACAAATTTCTGAAAGACTTTGTAGGCCTATAGTGTTGTTTCAAATCGCTCACCATTTTTCTGGGGCATTTCAAATGCTCTCGAATAAAACTGAGGTAGAATATATTAACAATTCTAGTACTGTTTGACTCAGCTAAGCTGGGGACAGCTGAAAATGTGGGTTTAATTTGTTTCATCACTCTTCTGAATTTTGCATATCTATAGCCTACTGCAGCACTAATCCTTGCATGCTACAATGTCAAACAGGGTATCAATTATATAATATTTTTGTGGTCTATAGATTTTGCATACAAGAAACCAGCTCTCTTAAACCCTTTCTTATCTCTCATTCGATTTTTAGACATTTCACAGAGAACAGATTTCTGAAAGACTTTGTAATAGTGTTGTTTCAAATGGATCACCATTTTGCTGGGCATTTCAAATGCTCTCGAATAAAACTGAGGTAGAATATATTGGCATTTCTAGTATGGTTTGACTGAGCTAAAGCTCAGGACAGATGAAAATGTGGTTTTAATTTGTTTCATCACTCTTCTGAATTTTGCATGTCTATAGCCTACTGTAGCACATCCTTGCATTCTCCAATGTCAAACAGGGTATCAATTATATAATAATTTGTGTCTATCTATGGCAAGAAACCAGCTCTCTTAAATCCTTTCTTATCTCTCATTCGATTTTTAGACATTTGACAGAGAACAGATTTCTGAAAGACTTTGTAGGCCTATAGTGTCATTTCAAATGGCTCACCATTTTTTGTGGCATTTCAAATGCTCTAGAATAAATCTGAGGTAGAATATATTAACAATTCTAGTACTGTTTGACTCAGCTAAGCTGGGGACAGATGAAAATGTGGTTTAATTTGTTTCATCACTCTTCTGAACTTTTCAAACTCAATTATTATTAATAGTAGTAGTAGTAGTAGTAGTAGTAGTAGTAGTAGTAGTAGTAGTAGTAGTAGTAATAGTAGTAGTTGTTGTAATAATAGCATTAGTAGTACTATAAAATGTGGTAGTAGTAGTGATCCGTGCTTAGGCCGCAGTGCTCTTTTTTTAAGGCGCAGTGCGCTTTTTTTTTTAGCAGCTCCATGCTGCAGTAGGCGACTTTCAAACTCAATTATTATTAATACTATTATTATTATTATTATTATTATTATTATTTGTACTAGTAGTAGTAGTAGTAGTAGTTGTTGTTGTTGTTGTTGTTGTTGTTGTTGTAATAATAGTATTAGTAGTGCTAGAAAATGTAGTAGTAGTAGTGTTCCGTGCTTTTGAGTGCTCTTTTTTTTTAATGCTCTAGAATTTTTAAAGTGCTCCATGCTGCAGTAGCAGCGACTTTCAAACTCAATTATTATTAATATTAGTAGTAGTAGTAGTAGTAGTAGTAGTAGTAGTAGTAGTAGTAGTAGTAGTAGTTAGTAGTTTTTTTTTTAGTTGTTGTAATAAAACTCGATTTCATGCACCATGCACCTTTTTTTCTTAGCAGTGCCCTGCTGCCTTAAACGACTTTCAACCAAACTGAATTTTATTATTGATATCTTTTTAGTAGTAGCAGTATTAGTAGTAGTAGTTGTTGTTCTTATCTCTCATTCGATTTTTAGACATTTGACAGAGAACAAATTTCTGAAAAGACTTTGTAGGCCTATAGTGTTGTTTCAAATCGCTCACCATTTTTTTAAGTGGCATTTCAAATGCTCTAGAATAAAACTGATTTAGAATATATTGATAATTCTAGTACTGTTTGACTGAGCTAAGCTGGGGACAGATGAAAATGTGGTTTTAATTTGTTTCATCACTCTTTTGAATTTTGCATATCTATAGCCTACTGTAGCACTAATCCTTGCATACCCAATGCCAAACAGGGTATCAGTTATATAATATTTTTGTGGTCTATAGAATTTGCATACAAGAAACCAGCTCTCTTTAACCCTTTCTTATCTCTCATTCGATTTTTTAGACATTTGACAGAGAACAGATTTCTGAAAGACTTTGTAGGCCTATAGTGTTGTTTTAAATCGTTCACCATTTTTCGGGGCATTTCAAATGCTCTCGAATAAATCTGAGGTTGAATATATTAACAATTCTAGTACGGTTTGACTCAGCTAAGCTGGGGACAGATGAAAATGTGGGTTTAATTTGTTTCATCACTCTTCTGAACTTTTCAAACTCAATTATTATTAATAGTAGTAGTAGTAGTAGTAGTAGTAGTAGTAGTAGTAGTAGTAGTAGTAGTAGTAGTAGTAGTTGTTGTTGTAATAATAGCATTAGTAGTACTGTAAAATGTGGTAGTAGTAGTGATCCGTGCTTAGGCCGCAGTGCTCTTTTTTTAAGGCGCAGTGCGCTTTTTTAGCAGTGCTCCATGCTGCAGTAGGCGACTTTCAAACTCAATTATTATTAATACTATTATTATTATTATTATTATTATTTGTACTAGTAGTAGTAGTAGTAGTAGTAGTAGTAGTAGTAGTTGTTGTTGTTGTTGTTGTTGTTGTAATAATAGTATTAGTAGTGCTAGAAAATGTAGTAGTAGTAGTGTTCCGTGCTTAGGCCGCAGTGCTCTTTTTTTAAAGGCGCAGTGCACTTTTTTAGCAGTGCTCCATGCTGCAGTTGGCGACTTTCAAACTCAATTATTATTAATATTAGTAGTAGTAGTAGTAGTAGTAGTAGTAGTAGTAGTAGTAGTAGTAGTAGTAGTAGTAGTAGTAGTTGTTGTTGTTGTAATAACACGATTTCATGCACCATGCACCTTTTTTTCTTAGCAGTGCCCCTGCTGCCTTAAACGACTTTCAACCTGAATTTTATTATTGATATCTTTTAGTAGTAGCAGTATTAGTAGTAGTAGTAGTTGTTCTTATTATCTCTCATTCGATTTTTTAGACATTTGACAGAGAACAAATTTCTGAAAGACTTTGTAGGCCCTATAGTGTTGTTTCAAATCGCTCACCATTTTTCAGGGCATTTCAAATGCTCTAATAAAAACTGAGGTAGAATATATTAACAATTCTAGTACGGTTTGACTCAGCTAAGCTGGGGACAGCTGAAAATGTGGGTTTAATTTGTTTCATCACTCTTCTGAATTTTGCATATCTATAGCCTACTGCAGCACTAATCCTTGCATGCTACAATGTCAAACAGGGTATCAATTATATAATATTTTTGTGGTCTATAGATTTTGCATACAAGAAGCCAGCTCTCTTAAACCCTTTCTTATCTCTCATTCGATTTTTTAGACATTTCACAGAGAACAGATTTCTGAAAGACTTTGTATAGTGTTGTTTTCAAATGGATCACCATTTTGCTGGGCATTTCAAATGCTCTAGAATAAAACTGAGGTAGAATATATTGGCATTTCTAGTATGGTTTGACTGAGCTAAGCTGGGGACAGATGAAAATGTGGGTTTAATTTGTTTCATCACTCTTCTGAATTTTGCATGTCTATAGCCTACTGTAGCACACATCCTTGCATTCTCCAATGTCAAACAGGGTATCAATTATATAATAATTTTGTGGTCTATATAATTTGCAAGAAACCAGCTCTCTTAAATCCCTTCTTATCTCTCATACGATTTTTTAGACATTTGACAGAGAACAGATTTCTGAAAGACTTTGTAGGCCTATAGTGTCGTTTCAAATGGCTCACCATATTTTGTGGCATTTCAAATGCTCTCGAATAAATCTGAGGTAGAATATATTAACAATTCTAGTACTGTTTGACTCAGCTAAGCTGGGGACAGATGAAAATGTGGGTTTAATTTGTTTCATCACTCTTCTGAACTTTTCAAACTCAATTATTATTAATAGTAGTAGTAGTAGTAGTAGTAGTAGTAGTAGTAGTAGTAGTAGTAGTAGTATAATAGTTGTAGTTATGTTGTAATAATAGCATTAGTAGTACTATAAAATGTGGTAGTAGTAGTTTTCCGTGCATTTGCCATAGTGCTCTTTTTTTAAGGCGCAGTGTCTTTTTTAGGCATTTCAGTGCTCCATGCTGCAGTGGCGACTTTCAAACTCAATTATTAAATTAATACTTATTATTATTATTATGATTATTTTTGTACTAGTAGTAGTAGTAGTAGTAGTTGTTGTTGTTGTTGTTGTTGTTGTTGTTGTAATAATAGTATTAGTAGTGCTAGAAAATGTAGTAGTGCTAGAAAATGTAGTAGTAGTAGTGTTCCGTAATTAGGCCGCAGTGCTCTTTTTAAGGCAGCTCGCGCTTTTTTAGCAGTGCTCCATGCTGCAGTAGGCGACTTTCAAACTCAATTATTATTAATATTACTAGTAGTAGTAGTAGTTTAGTAGTAGTAGTAGTAGTAGTAGTAGTAGTAGTAGTAGTAGTAGTAGTGTAATAACACGATTTCATGCACCATGCGCCTTTTTTTTTTTTGTGTGCCCTGCTGCCTAAACGACTTTCAACCTGAATTTTATTATTGATATCTTTTTAGTAGTAGCAGTATTAGTAGTAGTAGTAGTAGTTGTTCTTATCTCTCATTCGATTTTTAGACATTTGACAGAGAACAAATTTCTGAAAGACTTTGTAGGCCTATAGTGTTGTTTCAAATCGCTCACCATTTTTCGTGGCATTTCAAATGCTCTAGAATAAAACTGATTTAGAATATATTGATAATTCTAGTACTTTTTGACTGAGCTAAGCAGGGGACAGATGAAAATGTGGTTTTAATTTGTTTCATCACTCTTTTGAATTTTGCATATCTATAGCCTACTGTAGCACTAATCCTTGCATACCCAATGCCAAACAGGGTATCAGTTATATAATATTTTTGTGGTCTATAGAATTTGCATACAAGAAACCAGCTCTCTTTAACCCTTTCTTATCTCTCATTCGATGTTTTTAGACATTTGACAGAGAACAGATTTCTGAAAGACTTTGTAGGCCTATAGTGTTGTTTTAAATGGTTCACCATTTTTCGGGCATTTCAAATGCTCTCGAATAAATCTGAGGTTGAATATATTAACAATTCTAGTACGGTTTGACTCAGCTAAGCTGGGGACAGATGAAAATGTGGGTTTAATTTGTTTCATCACTCTTCTGAACTTTTCAAACTCAATTATTATTAATAGTAGTAGTAGTAGTAGTAGTAGTAGTAGTAGTAGTAGTAGTAGTAGTAAAGTAGTAGTAGTTGTAGTAATAGTAATAATAGCATTAGTAGTACTATAAAATGTGGTAGTAGTAGTGATCCGTGCTTAGGCCGCAGTGCTCTTTTTAAGGCGCAGTCGCTTTTTTTAGCAGTGCTCCATGCTGCAGTAGGCGACTTTCAAACTCAATTATTATTAATACTATTATTATTATTATTATTATTTGTACTAGTAGTAGTAGTAGTAGTAGTAGTAGTTGTTGTTGTTGTTGTTGTTGTTGTAATAATAGTATTAGTAGTGCTAGAAAATGTAGTAGTAGTAGTGTTCCGTACTTAGGCCGCAGTGCTCTTTTTTTAAGGCGCAGTGCGCTTTTTTTAGCAGTGCTCCATGCTGCAGTTGGCGACTTTCAAACTCAATTATTATTAATATTAGTAGTAGTAGTAGTAGTAGTAGTAGTAGTAGTAGTAGTAGTAGTAGTAGTAGTAGTAGTAGTTGTTGTTGTTGTTGTAATAACACGATTTCATGCACCATGCACCTTTTTTTCTTAGCAGTGCCCCTGCTGCCTTAAACGACTTTCAACCTGAATTTTATTATTGATATCTTTTTAGTAGTAGCAGTATTAGTAGTAGTAGTAGTTGTTCTTATCTCTCATTCGATTTTTTAGACATTTGACAGAGAACAAATTTCTGAAAGACTTTGTAGGCCTATAGTGTTGTTTCAAATCGCTCACCATTTTTCAGGGCATTTCAAATGCTCTCGAATAAAACTGAGGTAGAATATATTAACAATTCTAGTACGGTTTGACTCAGCTAAGCTGGGGACAGCTGAAAATGTGGGTTTAATTTGTTTCATCGCTCTTCTGAATTTTGCATATCTATAGCCTCCTGCAGCACTAATCCTTGCATGCTACAATGTCAAACAGGGTATCAATTATATAATATTTTTGTGGTCTATAGATTTTGCATACAAGAAGCCAGCTCTCTTAAACCCTTTCTTATCTCTCATTCGATTTTTTAGACATTTCACAGAGAACAGATTTCTGAAAGACTTCCAATAGTGTTGTTTCAAATGGATCACCATTTTGCTGGGCATTTCAAATGCTCTCGAATAAAACTGAGGTAGAATATATTGGCATTTCTAGTATGGTTTGACTGAGCTAAGCTGGGGACAGATGAAAATGTGGGTTTAAATTTGTTTCATCACTCTTCTGAATTTTGCATGTCTATAGCCTACTGTAGCACACATCCTTGCATTCTCCAATGTCAAACAGGGTATCAATTATATAATAATTTTGTGGTCTATGGCAAGAAACCAGCTCTCTTAAATCCCTTCTTATCTCTCATACGATTTTTTAGACATTTGACAGAGAACAGATTTCTGAAAGACTTTGTAGGCCTATAGTGTCGTTTCAAATGGCTCACCATTTTTTGTGGCATTTCAAATGCTCTCGAATAAATCTGAGGTAGAATATATTAACAATTCTAGTACTGTTTGACTCAGCTAAGCTGGGGACAGATGAAAATGTGGGTTTAATTTGTTTCATCACTCTTCTGAACTTTTCAAACTCAATTATTATTAATAGTAGTAGTAGTAGTAGTAGTAGTAGTAGTAGTAGTAGTAGTAGTAGTAGTAGTAGTAGTAATAGTAGTAGTTGTTGTAATAATAGCATTAGTAGTACTATAAAATGTGGTAGTAGTAGTGATCCGTGCTTTGAAGGCCAGCAGTGCTCTTTTTTTAAGGCGCAGTGCGCTTTTTTTAGCAGTGCTCCATGCTGCAGTAGGCGACTTTCAAACTCAATTATTATTAATACTATTATTATTATTATGATTATTATTTGTACTAGTAGTAGTAGTAGTAGTAGTAGTAGTTAGTAGTGTTGTTGTTGTTGTTGTTGTTGTTGTAATAATAGTATTAGTAGTGCTAGAAAATGTAGTAGTAGTAGTGTTCCGTGGTCTTAGGCCGCAGTGCTCTTTTTTTAAGGCGCAGTGCGCTTTTTTTAGCAGTGCTCCATGCTGCAGTAGGCGACTTTCAAACTCAATTATTATTAATATTACTAGTAGTAGTAGTAGTAGTAGTAGTAGTAGTAGTAGTAGTAGTAGTAGTAGTAGTAGTAGTAGTAGTAGTAGTAGTTGTAATAACACGATTTCATGCACCATGCGCCTTTTTTTCTTAGCAGTGCCCCTGCTGCCCTAAACGACTTTCAACCTGAATTTTATTATTGATATCTTTTTAGTAGTAGCAGTATTAGTAGTAGTAGTAGTTGTTCTTATTATTATCTCATTCGATTTTTTTAGACATTTGACAGAGAACAAATTTCTGAAAGACTTTTCTAGGCCTATAGTGTTGTTTCAAATCGCTCACCATTTTTCGTGGCATTTCAAATGCTCTAGAATAAAACTGATTTAGAATATATTGATAATTCTAGTACTTTTTGACTGAGCTAAGCAGGGGACAGATGAAAATGTGGTTTTAATTTGTTTCATCACTCTTTTGAATTTTGCATATCTATAGCCTACTGTAGCACTAATCCTTGCATACCCAATGCCAAACAGGGTATCAGTTATATAATATTTTTGTGGTCTATAGAATTTGCATACAAGAAACCAGCTCTCTTTAACCCTTTCTTATCTCTCATTCGATGTTTTTGACATTTGACAGAGAACAGATTTCTGAAAGACTTTGTAGGCCTATAGTGTTGTTTTAAATCGTTCACCATTTTTCGGGGCATTTCAAATGCTCTCGAATAAATCTGAGGTTGAATATATTAACAATTCTAGTACGGTTTGACTCAGCTAAGCTGGGGACAGATGAAAATGTGGGTTTAATTTGTTTCATCACTCTTCTGAACTTTTCAAACTCAATTATTATTAATAGTAGTAGTAGTAGTAGTAGTAGTAGTAGTAGTAGTAGTAGTAGTAGTAGTAGTAGTAGTAGTAGTTGTTGTAATAATAGCATTAGTAGTACTGTAAAATGTGGTAGTAGTAGTGATCCGTGCTTAGGCCGCAGTGCTCTTTTTTTAAGGCGCAGTGCGCTTTTTTTAGCAGTGCTCCATGCTGCAGTAGGCGACTTTCAAACTCAATTATTATTAATACTATTATTATTATTATTATTATTATTATTTGTACTAGTAGTAGTAGTAGTAGTAGTAGTAGTTGTTGTTGTTGTTGTTGTTGTAATAATAGTATTAGTAGTGCTAGAAAATGTAGTAGTAGTAGTGTTCCGTACTTAGGCCGCAGTGCTCTTTTTTTAAGGCGCAGTGCGCTTTTTTTAGCAGTGCTCCATGCTGCAGTTGGCGACTTTCAAACTCAATTATTATTAATATTAGTAGTAGTAGTAGTAGTAGTAGTAGTAGTAGTAGTAGTAGTAGTAGTAGTAGTTAGTTGTTGTTGTTGTTGTAATAACACGATTTCATGCACCATGCACCTTTTTTTCTTAGCAGTGCCCCTGCTGCCTTAAACGACTTTCAACCTGAATTTTATTATTGATATCTTTTTAGTAGTAGTAGCAGTAGTAGTAGTAGTAGTAGTTGTTCTTATCTCTCATTCGATTTTTAGACATTTGACAGAGAACAAATTTCTGAAAGACTTTGTAGGCCTATAGTGTTGTTTCAAATCGCTCACCATTTTTCGGGCATTTCAAATGCTCTCGAATAAAACTGAGGTAGAATATATTAACAATTCTAGTACGGTTTGACTCAGCTAAGCTGGGGACAGCTGAAAATGTGGGTTTAATTTGTTTCATCGCTCTTCTGAATTTTGCATATCTATAGCCTACTGCAGCACTAATCCTTGCATGCTACAATGTCAAACAGGGTATCAATTATATAATATTTTTGTGGTCTATAGATTTTGCATACAAGAAGCCAGCTCTCTTAAACCCTTTCTTATCTCTCATTCGATTTTTTTAGACATTTCACAGAGAACAGATTTCTGAAAGACTTTGTAATAGTGTTGTTTCAAATGGATCACCATTTTGCTGGGCATTTCAAATGCTCTCGAATAAAACTGAGGTAGAATATATTGGCATTTCTAGTATGGTTTGACTGAGCTAAGCTCGGGACAGATGAAAATGTGGTTTTAATTTGTTTCATCACTCTTCTGAATTTTGCATGTCTATAGCCTACTGTAGCACACATCCTTGCATTCTCCAATGTCAAACAGGGTATCAATTATATAATAATTTTGTGGTCTATGGCAAGAAACCAGCTCTCTTAAATCCCTTCTTATCTCTCATACGATTTTTTAGACATTTGACAGAGAACAGATTTCTGAAAGACTTTGTAGGCCTATAGTGTCGTTTCAAATGGCTCACCATTTTTCGTGGCATTTCAAATGCTCTCGAATAAATCTGAGGTAGAATATATTAACAATTCTAGTACGGATTGACTCAGCTAAGCTGGGGACAGATGAAAATGTGGGTTTAATTTGTTTCATCACTCTTCTGAACTTTTCAAACTCAATTATTATTAATAGTAGTAGTAGTAGTAGTAGTAGTAGTAGTAGTAGTAGTAGTAGTAGTAGTAGTAGTAGTAGTAGTAGTAGTAGTAGTTGTTGTAATAATAGCATTAGTAGTACTATAAAATGTGGTAGTAGTAGTGATCCGTGCTTAGGCCGCAGTGCTCTTTTTTTAAGGCGCAGTGCGCTTTTTTTAGCAGTGCTCCATGCTGCAGTAGGCGACTTTCAAACTCAATTATTATTAATACTATTATTATTATTATTATTATTATTTGTACTAGTAGTAGTAGTAGTAGTAGTAGTAGTAGTTGTTGTTGTTGTTGTTGTTGTTGTAATAATAGTATTAGTAGTGCTAGAAAATGTAGTAGTAGTAGTGTTCCGTGCTTAGGCCGCAGTGCTCTTTTTTAAGGCGCAGTGCGCTTTTTTTAGCAGTGCTCCATGCTGCAGTAGGCGACTTTCAAACTCAATTATTATTAATATTAGTAGTAGTAGTAGTAGTAGTAGTAGTAGTAGTAGTAGTAGTAGTAGTAGTAGTAGTAGTAGTAGTAGTAGTGTAGTTGTTGTTGTAATAACACGATTTCATGCACCATGCGCCTTTTTTTCTTAGCAGTGCCCCTGCTGCCTAAACGACTTTCAACCTGAATTTTATTATTGATATCTTTTTAGTAGTAGCAGTATTAGTAGTAGTAGTAGTTGTTCTTATCTCTCATTCGATTTTTTAGACATTTGACAGAGAACAAATTTCTGAAAGACTTTGTAGGCCTATAGTGTTGTTTCAAATCGCTCACCATTTTTCGTGGCATTTCAAATGCTCTAGAATAAAACTGATTTAGAATATATTGATAATTCTAGTACTGTTTGACTGAGCTAAGCTGGGGACAGATGAAAATATGGTTTTAATTTGTTTCATCACTCTTTTGAATTTTGCATATCGATAGCCTACTGTAGCACTAATCCTTGCATACTCCAATGCCAAACCGGGTATCAATTATATAATATTTTTGTGGTCTATAGAATTTGCATACAAGAAACCAGCTCTCTTTAACCCTTTCTTATCTCTCATTCGATTTTTTAGACATTTGACAGAGAACAGATTTCTGAAAGACTTTGTAGGCCTATAGTGTTGTTTCAAATGGATCACCATTTTTCGGGCATTTCAAATGCTCTCGAATAAAACTGAGGTTGAATATATTAACAATTCTAGTATGGTTTGACTCAGCTAAGCTGGGGACAGATGAAAATGTGGGTTTAATTTGTTTCATCACTCTTCTGAATTTTTTCATGTCTATAGCCTAAAAAGTAGCACATATAAATAATTCTCCAATGTAAAACAGTCATATCAATTATATAATAGTTTTGTGGTCTATGGAGCATGAAAATGGACCAGCTCTCTTAAATGTTCTTATCTCTCATAGTGATTTTAGACATTTGACAGAGAACAGATTTCTGAAAGACTTTGAGGCCTATAGTGTTGTTTCAAATGGCGCACCATTTTTTGTGGCATTTTTGAATGCTCTAGAATAAAATTGATTGTAGAATATATTGATAATTTAGTACTGTTTGACTGAGCTAAGCTGGGGACAGATGCAAATGGAATTTGTTTCATCCACTTGGCGTTTTGCATTTATGTAGGCGTCTATTACTCATTCAAAAGTAGTCAATTATATAATTGTTGTGTCTATATAATTTGCAGAAAAACGTTGGGGTTTCGTTTTTATCTCTTTTGTCGGACTTTTTAGCCATTTGACAGAGAACAGATTTTGAGAGACTTTTGCGTCATGTTGTTTCAAATGATATCTGGATTTTATTTCAGTATGCTCTAGCTGGGCGTTCGTAGTAGTAGTATAATTCTGCCTAGTGTGTTCTTGCTGGGCGTTCGACAGATGAAACGCTGTTTCCTTGTTTCTGGCTGAGGGTTTTCTTTGCAACGCCTTTCCTAATCTGTCGTCAAACAGAGCGTTTCAACCTATATAATATTTTTGATATCTTTAGAATTTGCATGGAAGTAACCAGTTGTTTACGCTGATTCTTATCTCTCATTCGATTTTTAGACATTTGACAGAGAACAAATTTCTGAAAGACTTTGTAGGCCTATAGTGTTGTTTCAAATTGCTCACCATTTTTTGTGCATTTCAAATGCTGTTGGATGATAAATCTGAAAAACTCGATAGAATATAGGAATTCAGTAGAGGAGAACAGCTAAGCTGTAAACAGATGAAATCTGGGTTTAATTTGTTTCATCACTGATCTGAATTTTGAGATACTGGTGTATAGTTTAAATAAAAATGTATTAATGGTTGATGGTACTTGATTACTTAGATTTGCCTGTTGTTTGCATTAATGGTTAAATTGATTATTACTGATTAGTATTATTGATTATTATGGATAGTAGTATCAGAGCTCTCGTAGATGATGATTTGCATGAAAATGTGGATGCAATGGAAATTTGAGAGAAGAACAGATTTCTGAAAGACTTAAAGAGAGTGCTGAAGTTTCAAATGGATCAAACAGTTTTATGGAGGATTTGGAATGCAAGGGA
Source organism: Metaphire vulgaris (assembly GCA_018105865.1). NCBI lineage: Eukaryota > Metazoa > Annelida > Clitellata > Crassiclitellata > Megascolecidae > Metaphire > Metaphire vulgaris. Next base: position 57,209 of record JACLAT010000166.1, on the reverse strand, counting down.
GAGAAAGAGTAGAAGAGAGAGAGAAATGGGACAGATTTTCAGGAGCGGTAGGAGAAGAATAGAGTAGAGCAGAAGAGATGAAACATGAAGAGGAATTTGTTTCATAGAAGAGCAGAGGAAGAAAGAGGAAAGGATAAGGAAGAGTAGAGGAAGAAAATTTTTGAGAGGAAGCAAAAGGATATGGAAGAGGAAAAGAGAAGAGTAGAATCAGAGAGGGAAAAAGGAGGACAAGATGGAACAAAAGGAGCAGAGTGATTTTTTATAGCAGTGTTTGAAAGAAGAAGGTCTTCAGGAAATGCCTAATGATAGTAATCAACATTTTTGCATACTTTGATTTTTTTGGAAAGAGTTTTACTGATCTTGAATTTGATGAGGTTTTATGGGTGACATTATTATTGCCATTTATGTCTGAAAAAGATCAGGGTATTTGTAATGAATTTACCTCGGTTGACATATCAATATGTAAAAAAGAAATTTTTTAAAATTGCTCCAGTTTAAACAAATTTAAGAAAACAAAACCACTGATTTTGGAAAAAGCCAAACCTGGTGTTATTTTTTCATTCATCCTGTGATATTGGAATTGCAAGTTGTAAAGGGACAGTAGAATGTTGTAGTAGTAGTGTATAAAAACTGTTGTGGTAAAACTTGTTGATGATGTGAAAGATTGTCAGTATTAGGACATTTTGATGTTGATGAATGTAAAAGGAACTGATTTTATGACAATTGAGCCTACTGACATTTTGTTATATCTCGACAGAAATTGTTTAACGAGGTTGTTATTAATTGTTTGAAATTTTTGAGACATATTGTGAGATAAAGATTTCTGAGGTAGAACAGCAGACAAACGATAATGTACTTTTTCAAAATGTGCTCTTGATAAAACTGATGTTCAAAGTTTGATGAATTACCTAATATGTTGAATGATAAGGGACAATGATATATGGTTTGTTGATCAATTTTATGGAGATTTGAGATTGTAGTAAAGTGGTGAAATGTTTTTATGGCGTGTAGAATTTGATATTTTGAGTAAAGATATGCCTTTGATGAATGAAGCTTATGATGTTGTAATGATCAATACAGTAAATGATGATGGGGATGATGATGATGATGGTACTGAGGAGGATGATATTTATGATAATGATGATGATGTTGATGAGTGAATGATGAACTGATATTGTCAGTTGTTTTAAATTGTGCCTTTTTCTTATCTTTTAGATTTTTAGACAGTTCTAAAACAGTTTCTGGAGGTGATGCTTGTTTTGTTGATTACATTTTTGATTTCAAATATGTGGATTTAAACTGTTGTTTTGGATTTAAATAGTAGTTGTTTTGGATTGAGGTCAGTAGAATAGCAGACATGTGATTTTGGATGATATCTTTGTATGGAACAGAGGATTTTGTAGAACTGTGTTTTCAGAGGAAATTTTAAAATTGTTTTTAATGTTGTGGATAGTAATTGGCCTTATTGGACTGAAATGTTAGATATGAAATTTGCATAATGATCTGTTGTATTTGTATGGTGAATGTATGTTGGTTTAATTTGTTATTGTGACAGCAGTGATTTTGTGGAAACATTTGCACAGAGTTAACAGATTAATATTGAAAGGTCTTTGCTTTTTTAGTTCTTGTATATCAGTGTTGATTTCAAATTGGTCAATGTCTAGTTGTAGTATGTCAGTGGACAATTGTAATGCATTGAGCAATAAAACTTATTAGTAGAATATTTTGATTATGTTATCTATGGAAGTACCAGTTGTACTAATATGTATGTACAGATGAAAATGTAGTTTTAATTTGTTTCTGTAACTCTTTTGATGCATTGTATATAATGTAGAAACTGATATGTATTTGTTAGCATAACATAAGATGTCAAAAACAAAAGTTTCAAATTATTTATTTTAATTTTTTAGTCAATAGATTTTGCATATTATAGCTCTCTTAAACTCAGGAAAGGAAAAACATTCGATTTTTTAGACATTTGACAGAGAACAGATTTCTGAAAAAACTTTGTAGGCCTATAGTGTTGTTTCAAATGGCTCACCATTTTTGTTTCATTTCAAATGCTCTAGAATAAAACTGATTTAGAATATATTGATAATTCTAGTACTGTTTGACTGAGCTAAGCTGGGGACAGATGAAAATGTGGTTTTAATTTGTTTCATCACTCTTTTGAATTTTGCATATCTATAGCCTACTGTAGCACTAATCCTTGCATTCTCCAATGTCAAACAGGGTATCAATTATATAATAATTTTGTGGTCTATAGAATTTGCAACAAAAAACCAGCTCTCTTTAACCCCTTTTATCTCTCATTCGATTTTTTAGACATTTGACAGAGAACAGATTTCTGAAAGACTTTGTAGGCCTATAGTGTCGTTTCAAATGGCTCACCATTTTTCGTGGCATTTCAAATGCTCTCGAATAAATCTGAGGTAGAATATATTAACAATTCTAGTACGGATTGACTCAGCTAAGCTGGGGACAGATGAAAATGTGGGTTTAATTTGTTTCATCACTCTTCTGAACTTTTCAAACTCAATTATTATTAATAGTAGTAGTAGTAGTAGTAGTAGTAGTAGTAGTAGTAGTAGTAGTAGTAGTAATAGTAGTAGTTGTTGTAATAATAGCATTAGTAGTACTATAAAATGTGGTAGTAGTAGTGATCCGTGCTTAGGCCGCAGTGCTCTTTTTTTAAGGCGCAGTGCGCTTTTTTTAGCAGTGCTCCATGCTGCAGTAGGCGACTTTCAAACTCAATTATTATTAATACTATTATTATTATTATTATTATTATTTGTACTAGTAGTAGTAGTAGTAGTAGTTGTTGTTGTTGTTGTTGTTGTTGTTGTAATAATAGTATTAGTAGTGCTAGAAAATGTAGTAGTAGTAGTGTTCCGTACTTAGGCCGCAGTGCTCTTTTTTTAAGGCGCAGTGCGCTTTTTTAGCAGTGCTCCATGCTGCAGTAGGCGACTTTCAAACTCAATTATTATTAATATTAGTAGTAGTAGTAGTAGTAGTAGTAGTAGTAGTAGTAGTAGTAGTAGTAGTAGTAGTAGTAGTAGTAGTAGTAGTAGTAGTTGTAATAACACGATTTCATGCACATGCCCTTTTTTTTAGCAGTGCCCCTGCTGCCTAAACGACTTTCAACCTGAATTTTATTATTGATATCTTTTAGTAGTAGCAGTAGCAGTATTAGTAGTAGTAGTAGTTGTTCTTATCTCTCATTCGATTTTTAGACATTTGACAGAGAACAAATTTCTGAAAGACTTTGTAGGCCTATAGTGTTGTTTCAAATCGCTCACCATTTTTCGTGGCATTTCAAATGCTCTAGAATAAAACTGATTTAGAATATATTGATAATTCTAGTACTTTTTGACTGAGCTAAGCTAGGGGACAGATGAAAATGTGGTTTTAATTTGTTTCATCACTCTTTTGAATTTTGCATATCTATAGCCTACTGTAGCACTAATCCTTGCATACTCAATGCCAAACAGGGTATCAGTTATATAATATTTTTGTGGTCTATAGAATTTGCATACAAGAAACCAGCTCTCTTTAACCCTTTCTTATCTCTCATTCGATGTTTTTGACATTTGACAGAGAACAGATTTCTGAAAGACTTTGTAGGCCTATAGTGTTGTTTTAAATCGTTCACCATTTTTCGGGGCATTTCAAATGCTCTCGAATAAATCTGAGGTTGAATATATTAACAATTCTAGTACGGTTTGACTCAGCTAAGCTGGGGACAGATGAAAATGTGGGTTTAATTTGTTTCATCACTCTTCTGAACTTTTCAAACTCAATTATTATTAATAGTAGTAGTAGTAGTAGTAGTAGTAGTAGTAGTAGTAGTAGTAGTAGTAGTAGTAGTAGTAGTAGTAGTTGTTGTAATAATAGCATTAGTAGTACTGTAAAATGTGGTAGTAGTAGTGATCCGTGCTTAGGCCGCAGTGCTCTTTTTTTAAGGCGCAGTGCGCTTTTTTTAGCAGTGCTCCATGCTGCAGTAGGCGACTTTCAAACTCAATTATTATTAATACTATTATTATTATTATTATTATTATTTGTACTAGTAGTAGTAGTAGTAGTAGTAGTAGTAGTTGTTGTTGTTGTTGTTGTTGTTGTTGTAATAATAGTATTAGTAGTGCTAGAAAATGTAGTAGTAGTAGTGTTCCGTACTTAGGCCGCAGTGCTCTTTTTTTAAGGCGCAGTGCGCTTTTTTTAGCAGTGCTCCATGCTGCAGTTGGCGACTTTCAAACTCAATTATTATTAATATTAGTAGTAGTAGTAGTAGTAGTAGTAGTAGTAGTAGTAGTAGTAGTAGTAGTAGTAGTAGTAGTAGTAGTAGTTGTTGTTGTAATAACACGATTTCATGCACCATGCACCTTTTTTTCTTAGCAGTGCCCCTGCTGCCTTAAACGACTTTCAACCTGAATTTTATTATTGATATCTTTTTAGTAGTAGCAGTATTAGTAGTAGTAGTAGTTGTTCTTATCTCTCATTCGATTTTTAGACATTTGACAGAGAACAAATTTCTGAAAGACTTTGTAGGCCTATAGTGTTGTTTCAAATCGCTCACCATTTTTTTTCGGGCATTTCAAATGCTCTAGAATAAAACTGAGGTAGAATATATTAACAATTCTAGTACTTTTGACTCAGCTAAGCTGGGGACAGCTGAAAATGTGGTTTTAATTTGTTTCATCACTCTTCTGAATTTTGCATATCTATAGCCTACTGCAGCACTAATCCTTGCATGCTACAATGTCAAACAGGGTATCAATTATATAATATTTTTGTGGTCTATAGAATTTGCATACAAGAAACCAGCTCTCTTTAACCCTTTCTTATCTCTCATTCGATTTTTTAGACATTTGACAGAGAACAAATTTCTGAAAGACTTTGTAGGCCTATAGTGTTGTTTCAAATGGATCACCATTTTGCTTGGCATTTCAAATGCTCTCGAATAAAACTGAGGTTGAATATATTGGCATTTCAAGTATGGTTTGACTGAGCTAAGCTCGGGACAGATGAAAATGTGGGTTTAATTTGTTTCATCACTCTTCTGAATTTTGCATGTCTATAGCCTACTGTAGCACACATCCTTGCATTCTCAAATTGTCAAACAGGGTATCAATTATATAATAATTTTGTGGTCTATGGCAAGAAACCAGCTCTCTTAAAGCCCTTCTTATCTCTCATACGATTTTTTAGACATTTGACAGAGAACAGATTTCTGAAAGACTTTGTAGGCCTATAGTGTCATTTCAAATGGCTCACCATTTTTTGTGGCATTTCAAATGCTCTAGAATAAATCTGAGGTAGAATATATTAACAATTCTAGTACATGGACTGAGCTAAGCTAAGCTGGGGACAGATGAAAATGTGGGTTTAATTTGTTTCATCACTCTTCTGAACTTTTCAAACTCAATTATTATTAATAGTAGTAGTAGTAGTAGTAGTAGTAGTAGTAGTAGTAGTAGTAGTAGTAGTAGTAGTAGTAGTAGTAAATAGTAGTTGTTGTAATAATAGCATTAGTAGTACTATAAAATGTGGTAGTAGTAGTGATCCGTGCTTAGGCCGCAGTGCTCTTTTTTTAAGCGCAGTGCGCTTTTTTTAGCAGTGCTCCATGCTGCAGTAGGCGACTTTCAAACTCAATTATTATTAATACTATTATTATTATTATTATTATTATTTTTGTACTAGTAGTAGTAGTAGTAGTAGTAGTAGTAGTTGTTGTTGTTGTTGTTGTTGTAATAATAGTATTAGTAGTGCTAGAAAATGTAGTAGTAGTAGTGTTCCGTGCTTAGGCCGCAGTGCTCTTTTTTTTAACATTTGCAGTGCGCTTTTTTTAGCAGTGCTCCATGCTGCAGTTAGCGACTTTCAAACTCAATTATTATTAATATATTAGTAGTAGTAGTAGTAGTAGTAGTAGTAGTAGTAGTAGTAGTAGTAGTAGTAGTAGTAGTAGTAGTAGTAGTAGTAGTGTAATAACACGATTTCATGCACCATGCACCTTTTTTTTTTCAGCATGCCCCTGCTGCCCTAAACGACTTTCAACCTGAATTTTATTATTGATATCTTTTTAGTAGTAGCAGTATTAGTAGTAGTAGTAGTTGTTCTCTATCTCTCATTCGATTTTTTAGACATTTGACAGAGAACAAATTTCTGAAAGACTTTGTAGGCCTATAGTGTTGTTTCAAATCGCTCACCATTTTTCGTGGCATTTCAAATGCTCTAGAATAAAACTGATTTAGAATATATTGATAATTCTAGTACTTTTGACTGAGCTAAGCTGGGGACAGATGAAAATGTGGTTTTAATTTGTTTCATCACTCTTTTGAATTTTGCATATCTATAGCCTACTGTAGCACTAATCCTTGCATACTCCAATGCCAAACAGGGTATCAGTTATATAATATTTTTGTGGTCTATAGAATTTGCATACAAGAAACCAGCTCTCTTTAACCCTTTCTTATCTCTCATTCGATGTTTTTGACATTTGACAGAGAACAGATTTCTGAAAGACTTTGTAGGCCTATAGTGTTGTTTTAAATCGTTCACCATTTTTCGGGGCATTTCAAATGCTCTCGAATAAATCTGAGGTTGAATATATTAACAATTCTAGTACGGTTTGACTCAGCTAAGCTGGGGACAGATGAAAATGTGGGTTTAATTTGTTTCATCACTCTTCTGAACTTTTCAAACTCAATTATTATTAATAGTAGTAGTAGTAGTAGTAGTAGTAGTAGTAGTAGTAGTAGTAGTAGTAGTAGTAGTAGTAGTAGTAGTAGTTGTTGTAATAATAGCATTAGTAGTACTATAAAATGTGGTAGTAGTAGTGATCCGTGCTTAGGCCGCAGTGCTCTTTTTTTAAGGCGCAGTGCGCTTTTTTTAGCAGTGCTCCATGCTGCAGTAGGCGACTTTCAAACTCAATTATTATTAATACTATTATTATTATTATTATTATTTGTACTAGTAGTAGTAGTAGTAGTAGTAGTAGTAGTTGTTGTTGTTGTTGTTGTTGTTGTAATAATAGTAGTAGTTAGTAGAAAAAAATGTAGTAGTAGTAGTGTTCCGTGCTTAGGCCGCAGTGCTCTTTTTTAAAGGCGCAGTGCGCTTTTTTTAGCAGTGCTCCATGCTGCAGTTGGCGACTTTCAAACTCAATTATTATTAATATTAGTAGTAGTAGTAGTAGTAGTAGTAGTAGTAGTAGTAGTAGTAGTAGTAGTAGTAGTAGTAGTAGTGTTGTTGTTGTTGTAATAACACGATTTCATGCACCATGCACCTTTTTTTCTTAGCAGTGCCCCTGCTGCCTTAAACGACTTTCAACCTGAATTTTATTATTGATATCTTTTTAGTAGTAGCAGTATTAGTAGTAGTAGTAGTTGTTCTTATCTCTCATTCGATTTTTTAGACATTTGACAGAGAACAAATTTCTGAAAGACTTTGTAGGCCTATAGTGTTGTTTCAAATCGCTCACCATTTTTCGGGGCATTTCAAATGCTCTCGAATAAAACTGAGGTAGAATATATTAACAATTCTAGTACGGTTTGACTCAGCTAAGCTGGGGACAGCTGAAAATGTGGGTTTAATTTGTTTCATCACTCTTCTGAATTTTGCATATCTATAGCCTACTGCAGCACTAATCCTTGCATGCTACAATGTCAAACAGGGTATCAATTATATAATATTTTTGTGGTCTATAGATTTTGCATACAAGAAGCCAGCTCTCTTAAACCCTTTCTTATCTCTCATTCGATTTTTTAGACATTTCACAGAGAACAGATTTCTGAAAGACTTCCAATAGTGTTGTTTCAAATGGATCACCATTTTGCTGGGCATTTCAAATGCTCTCGAATAAAACTGAGGTAGAATATATTGGCATTTCTAGTATGGTTTGACTGAGCTAAGCTGGGGACAGATGAAAATGTGGTTTTAATTTGTTTCATCACTCTTCTGAATTTTGCATGTCTATAGCCTACTGTAGCACACATCCTTGCATTCTCCAATGTCAAACAGGGTATCAATTATATAATAATTTTGTGGTCTATGGCAAGAAACCAGCTCTCTTAAATCCCTTCTTATCTCTCATACGATTTTTTAGACATTTGACAGAGAACAGATTTCTGAAAGACTTTGTAGGCCTATAGTGTCGTTTCAAATGGCTCACCATTTTTCGTGGCATTTCAAATGCTCTCGAATAAATCTGAGGTAGAATATATTAACAATTCTAGTACGGATTGACTCAGCTAAGCTGGGGACAGATGAAAATGTGGGTTTAATTTGTTTCATCACTCTTCTGAACTTTTCAAACTCAATTATTATTAATAGTAGTAGTAGTAGTAGTAGTAGTAGTAGTAGTAGTAGTAGTAGTAGTAGTAGTAGTAGTAGTAATAGTAGTAGTTGTTGTAATAATAGCATTAGTAGTACTATAAAATGTGGTAGTAGTAGTGATCCGTGCTTAGGCCGCAGTGCTCTTTTTAAAGCGAGTTCAGACTTTTTTAGCAGCAGTGCTCCATGCTGCAGTAGGCGACTTTCAAACTCAATTATTATTAATACTATTATTATTATTATTATTATTATTATTATAGTTGTAGTAGTAGTAGTAGTAGTAGTAGTGTTTAGTTGTTGTTGTTTGTTTGTTGTTGTTGTAATAATAGTATTAGTAGTGCTAGAAAATGTAGTAGTAGTAGTGTTCCGTACTTAGGCCGCAGTGCTCTTTTTTTAAGGCGCAGTGCGCTTTTTTTAGCAGTGCTCCATGCTGCAGTAGGCGACTTTCAAACTCAATTATTATTAATATTAGTAGTAGTAGTAGTAGTAGTAGTAGTAGTAGTAGTAGTAGTAGTAGTAGTAGTAGTAGTAGTAGTAGTAGTAGTTGTTGTTGTAATAACACGATTTCATGCACCATGCGCCTTTTTTTCTTAGCAGTGCCCCTGCTGCCCTAAACGACTTTCAACCTGAATTTTATTATTGATATCTTTTTAGTAGTAGCAGTATTAGTAGTAGTAGTAGTTGTTGTTATTATCTCTTATTCATTTTTTTTTTAGACATTTGACAGAGAACAAATTTCTGAAAGACTTTGTAGGCCTATAGTGTTGTTTCAAATCGCTCACCATTTTTCGTGGCATTTCAAATGCTCTAGAATAAAACTGATTTAGAATATATTGATAATTCTAGTACTTTTTGACTGAGCTAAGCAGGGGACAGATGAAAATGTGGTTTTAATTTGTTTCATCACTCTTTTGAATTTTGCATATCTATAGCCTACTGTAGCACTAATCCTTGCATACCCAATGCCAAACAGGGTATCAGTTATATAATATTTTTGTGGTCTATAGAATTTGCATACAAGAAACCAGCTCTCTTTAACCCTTTCTTATCTCTCATTCGATGTTTTTGACATTTGACAGAGAACAGATTTCTGAAAGACTTTGTAGGCCTATAGTGTTGTTTTAAATCGTTCACCATTTTTCGGGGCATTTCAAATGCTCTCGAATAAATCTGAGGTTGAATATATTAACAATTCTAGTACGGTTTGACTCAGCTAAGCTGGGGACAGATGAAAATGTGGGTTTAATTTGTTTCATCACTCTTCTGAACTTTTCAAACTCAATTATTATTAATAGTAGTAGTAGTAGTAGTAGTAGTAGTAGTAGTAGTAGTAGTAGTAGTAGTAGTAGTAGTAGTAGTAGTAGTTGTTGTAATAATAGCATTAGTAGTACTGTAAAATGTGGTAGTAGTAGTGATCCGTGCTTAGGCCGCAGTGCTCTTTTTTTTAAGGCGCAGTGCGCTTTTTTTAGCAGTGCTCCATGCTGCAGTAGGCGACTTTCAAACTCAATTATTATTAATACTATTATTATTATTATTATTATTTGTACTAGTAGTAGTAGTAGTAGTAGTAGTAGTTGTTGTTGTTGTTGTTGTTGTTGTAATAATAGTATTAGTAGTGCTAGAAAATGTAGTAGTAGTAGTGTTCCGTACTTAGGCCGCAGTGCTCTTTTTTTAAGGCGCAGTGCGCTTTTTTTAGCAGTGCTCCATGCTGCAGTTGGCGACTTTCAAACTCAATTATTATTAATATTAGTAGTAGTAGTAGTAGTAGTAGTAGTAGTAGTAGTAGTAGTAGTAGTAGTAGTAGTAGTAGTAGTAGTAGTTGTTGTTGTTGTTGTTGTAATAACACGATTTCATGCACCATGCACCTTTTTTTCTTAGCAGTGCCCCTGCTGCCTTAAACGACTTTCAACCTGAATTTTATTATTGATATCTTTTTAGTAGTAGCAGTATTAGTAGTAGTAGTAGTTGTTCTTATCTCTCATTCGATTTTTTAGACATTTGACAGAGAACAAATTTCTGAAAGACTTTGTAGGCCTATAGTGTTGTTTCAAATGGATCACCATTTTGCTTGGCATTTCAAATGCTCTCGAATAAAACTGAGGTAGAATATATTAACAATTCTAGTACGGTTTGACTCAGCTAAGCTGGGGACAGCTGAAAATGTGGGTTTAATTTGTTTCATCACTCTTCTGAATTTTGCATATCTATAGCCTACTGCAGCACTAATCCTTGCATGCTACAATGTCAAACAGGGTATCAATTATATAATATTTTTGTGGTCTATAGATTTTGCATACAAGAAGCCAGCTCTCTTAAACCCTTTCTTATCTCTCATTCGATTTTAGACATTTCACAGAGAACAGATTTCTGAAAGACTTCCAATAGTGTTGTTTCAAATGGATCACCATTTTGCTGGGCATTTCAAATGCTCTCGAATAAAACTGAGGTAGAATATATTGGCATTTCTAGTATGGTTTGACTGAGCTAAGCTGGGGACAGATGAAAATGTGGTTTTAATTTGTTTCATCACTCTTCTGAATTTTGCATGTCTATAGCCTACTGTAGCACACATCCTTGCATTCTCCAATGTCAAACAGGGTATCAATTATATAATAATTTTGTGGTCTATGGCAAGAAACCAGCTCTCTTAAATCCCTTCTTATCTCTCATACGATTTTTTAGACATTTGACAGAGAACAGATTTCTGAAAGACTTTGTAGGCCTATAGTGTCGTTTCAAATGGCTCACCATTTTTCGTGGCATTTCAAATGCTCTCGAATAAATCTGAGGTAGAATATATTAACAATTCTAGTACGGATTGACTCAGCTAAGCTGGGGACAGATGAAAATGTGGGTTTAATTTGTTTCATCACTCTTCTGAACTTTTCAAACTCAATTATTATTAATAGTAGTAGTAGTAGTAGTAGTAGTAGTAGTAGTAGTAGTAGTAGTAGTAATAGTAGTAGTAGTAGTAGTAATTGTTGTAATAATAGCATTAGTAGTACTATAAAATGTGGTAGTAGTAGTGATCCGTGCTTAGGCCGCAGTGCTCTTTTTTAAAATAAAACTGATTTTTTTTAGCAGTGCTCCATGCTGCAGTAGGCGACTTTCAAACTCAATTATTATTAATACTATTATTATTATTATTATTATTATTTTATTTAATAGTAGTAGTAGTAGTAGTAGTAGTAGTTGTTGTTGTTGTTGTTGTTGTTGTTGTTGTAATAATAGTATTAGTAGTGCTAGAAAATGTAGTAGTAGTAGTGTTCCGTATTTAGGCCGCAGTGCTCTTTTTTTAAGGCGCAGTGCGTTTTTTTTAGCAGTGCTCCATGCTGCAGTAGGCGACTTTCAAACTCAATTATTATTAATATTAGTAGTAGTAGTAGTAGTAGTAGTAGTAGTAGTAGTAGTAGTAGTAGTAGTAGTAGTAGTAGTAGTAGTAGTAGTAGTTGTTGTTGTTGTTTCAACACGATTTCATGCACCATGCGCCTTTTTTCTTAGCAGTGCCCTGCTGCCCTAAACGACTTTCAACCTGAATTTTATTATTGATATCTTTTAGTAGTAGCAGTATTAGTAGTAGTAGTAGTTGTTCTTATCTCTCATTCGATTTTTAGACATTTGACAGAGAACAAATTTCTGAAAGACTTTGTAGGCCTATAGTGTTGTTTCAAATCGCTCACCATTTTTTCGTGGCATTTCAAATGCTCTAGAATAAAACTGATTTAGAATATATTGATAATTCTAGTACTTTTTGACTGAGCTAAGCAGGGGACAGATGAAAATGTGGTTTTAATTTGTTTCATCACTCTTTTGAATTTTGCATATCTATAGCCTACTGTAGCACTAATCCTTGCATGCATCCAATGCCAAACAGGGTATCAGTTATATAATATTTTTGTGGTCTATAGAATTTGCATACAAGAAACCAGCTCTCTTTAACCCTTTCTTATCTCTCATTCGATGTTTTTGACATTTGACAGAGAACAGATTTCTGAAAGACTTTGTAGGCCTATAGTGTTGTTTTAAATCGTTCACCATTTTTCGTGGCATTTCAAATGCTCTCGAATAAATCTGAGGTTGAATATATTAACAATTCTAGTACGGTTTGACTCAGCTAAGCTGGGGACAGATGAAAATGTGGGTTTAATTTGTTTCATCACTCTTCTGAACTTTTCAAACTCAATTATTATTAATAGTAGTAGTAGTAGTAGTAGTAGTAGTAGTAGTAGTAGTAGTAGTAGTAGTAGTAATAGTAGTAGTTGTTGTAATAATAGCATTAGTAGTACTGTAAAATGTGGTAGTAGTAGTGATCCGTGCTTAGGCCGCAGTGCTCTTTTTTTAAGCGCAGTGCGCTTTTTAGCAGTGCTCCATGCTGCAGTAGGCGACTTTCAAACTCAATTATTATTAATACTATTATTATTATTATTATTATTTGTACTAGTAGTAGTAGTAGTAGTAGTAGTAGTAGTAGTTGTTGTTGTTGTTGTTGTTGTTGTAATAATAGTATTAGTAGTGCTAGAAAATGTAGTAGTAGTAGTGTTCCGTACTTAGGCAAAGTGCTCTTTTTTTTAAAGGCGCAGTGCGCTTTTTTAGCAGTGCTCCATGCTGCAGTTGGCGACTTTCAAACTCAATTATTATTAATATTAGTAGTAGTAGTAGTAGTAGTAGTAGTAGTAGTAGTAGTAGTAGTAGTAGTAGTAGTAGTAGTAGTAGTTGTTGTTGTTGTTGTATAAACACGATTTCATGCACCATGCACCACCATTTTTTTTTAGCAGTGCCCCTGCTGCCTTAAACGACTTTCAACCTGAATTTTATTATTGATATCTTTTTAGTAGTAGCAGTATTAGTAGTAGTAGTAGTTGTTCTTATCTCTCATTCGATTTTTTAGACATTTGACAGAGAACAAATTTCTGAAAGACTTTGTAGGCCTATAGTGTTGTTTCAAATCGCTCACCATTTTTCAGGGCATTTCAAATGCTCTCGAATAAAACTGAGGTAGAATATATTAACAATTCTAGTACGGTTTGACTCAGCTAAGCTGGGGACAGCTGAAAATGTGGGTTTAATTTGTTTCATCGCTCTTCTGAATTTTGCATATCTATAGCCTACTGCAGCACTAATCCTTGCATGCTACAATGTCAAACAGGGTATCAATTATATAATATTTTTGTGGTCTATAGATTTTGCATACAAGAAGCCAGCTCTCTTAAACCCTTTCTTATCTCTCATTCGATTTTTTAGACATTTCACAGAGAACAGATTTCTGAAAGACTTCCAATAGTGTTGTTTCAAATGGATCACCATTTTGCTGGGCATTTCAAATGCTCTCGAATAAAACTGAGGTAGAATATATTGGCATTTCTAGTATGGTTTGACTGAGCTAAGCTGGGGACAGATGAAAATGTGGGTTTAATTTGTTTCATCACTCTTCTGAATTTTGCATGTCTATAGCCTACTGTAGCACACATCCTTGCATTCTCCAATGTCAAACAGGGTATCAATTATATAATAATTTTGTGGTCTATGGCAAGAAACCAGCTCTCTTAAATCCCTTCTTATCTCTCATCTCTCATTTTATTTTTTTTAGACATTTGACAGAGAACAGATTTCTGAAAGACTTTGTAGGCCTATAGTGTCGTTTCAAATGGCTCACCATTTTTTTGTGGTGGCATTTCAAATGCTCTCGAATAAATCTGAGGTAGAATATATTAACAATTCTAGTACGGATTGACTCAGCTAAGCTGGGGACAGATGAAAATGTGGGTTTAATTTGTTTCATCACTCTTCTGAACTTTTCAAACTCAATTATTATTAATAGTAGTAGTAGTAGTAGTAGTAGTAGTAGTAGTAGGTAGTAGTAGTAGTAGTAGTAGTAGTACTAGTAGTAGTTGTTGTAATAATAGCATTAGTAGTACTATAAAATGTGGTAGTAGTAGTGATCCGTGCTTTTTGTTGGGCATTTCAAGTGCTCTTTTTTAAAAATGCAGTAGAATTTTTTTAGCAGTGCTCCATGCTGCAGTAGGCGACTTTCAAACTCAATTATTATTAATACTATTATTATTATTATTATTATTATTATTATTAGTAGTAGTAGTAGTAGTAGTAGTAGTAGTAGTGTTGTTGTTGTTGTTGTTGTTGTAATAATAATATTAGTAGTAGTGCTAGAAAATGTAGTAGTAGTAGTGTTCCGTACTTAGGCCGCAGTGCTCTTTTTTTAAGGCGCAGTGCGCTTTTTTTAGCAGTGCTCCATGCTGCAGTAGGCGACTTTCAAACTCAATTATTATTAATATTAGTAGTAGTAGTAGTAGTAGTAGTAGTAGTAGTAGTAGTAGTAGTAGTAGTAGTAGTAGTAGTAGTAGTAGTTGTAATAACACGATTTCATGCACCATGCACCATGCGCCTTTTTTTTAGCCTAAGCAGTGCCCCTGCTGCCCTAAACGACTTTCAACCTGAATTTTATTATTGATATCTTTTTAGTAGTAGCAGTATTAGTAGTAGTAGTAGTTGTTCTTATCTTCATCTCTCATTCGATTTTTTAGACATTTGACAGAGAACAAATTTCTGAAAGACTTTGTAGGCCTATAGTGTTGTTTCAAATCGCTCACCATTTTTCGTGGCATTTCAAATGCTCTAGAATAAAACTGATTTAGAATATATTGATAATTCTAGTACTTTTTGACTGAGCTAAGCAGGGGACAGATGAAAATGTGGTTTTAATTTGTTTCATCACTCTTTTGAATTTTGCATATCTATAGCCTACTGTAGCACTAATCCTTGCATACCCAATGCCAAACAGGGTATCAGTTATATAATATTTTTGTGGTCTATAGAATTTGCATAAGAAACCAGCTCTCTTTAACCCTTTCTTATCTCTCATTCGATGTTTTTGACATTTGACAGAGAACAGATTTCTGAAAGACTTTGTAGGCCTATAGTGTTGTTTTAAATCGTTCACCATTTTTCGGGGCATTTCAAATGCTCTCGAATAAATCTGAGGTTGAATATATTAACAATTCTAGTACGGTTTGACTCAGCTAAGCTGGGGACAGATGAAAATGTGGGTTTAATTTGTTTCATCACTCTTCTGAACTTTTCAAACTCAATTATTATTAATAGTAGTAGTAGTAGTAGTAGTAGTAGTAGTAGTAGTAGTAGTAGTAGTAGTAGTAGTAGTAGTAGTAGTTGTAATAATAGCATAGCATTAGTAGTACTGTAAAATGTGGTAGTAGTAGTGATCCGTGCTTAGGCCGCAGTGCTCTTTTTTTTTTCGCAGTGCGCTTTTTTAGCAGTGCTCCATGCTGCAGTAGGCGACTTTCAAACTCAATTATTATTAATACTATTATTATTATTATTATTATTTGTACTAGTAGTAGTAGTAGTAGTAGTAGTAGTAGTTGTTGTTGTTGTTGTTGTTGTTGTAATAATAGTATTAGTAGTGCTAGAAAATGTAGTAGTAGTAGTGTTCCGTGCTTAGGCCGCAGTGCTCTTTTTTTAAGGCGCAGTGCGCTTTTTTTTAGCAGTGCTCCATGCTGCAGTAGGCGACTTTCAAACTCAATTATTATTAATATTAGTAGTAGTAGTAGTAGTAGTAGTAGTAGTAGTAGTAGTAGTAGTAGTAGTAGTAGTAGTTGTTGTTGTTGTTGTTGTAATAACACGATTTCATGCACCATGCGCCTTTTTTTTCTTAGCAGTGCCCCTGCTGCCTTAAACGACTTTCAACCTGAATTTTATTATTGATATCTTTTTAGTAGTAGCAGTATTAGTAGTAGTAGTAGTTGTTCTTATCTCTCATTCGATTTTTTAGACATTTGACAGAGAACAAATTTCTGAAAGACTTTGTAGGCCTATAGTGTTGTTTCAAATCGCTCACCATTTTTCGGGGCATTTCAAATGCTCTCGAATAAAACTGAGGTAGAATATATTAACAATTCTAGTACGGTTTGACTCAGCTAAGCTGGGGACAGCTGAAAATGTGGGTTTATATTGTTTCATCACTCTTCTGAATTTTGCATATCTATAGCCTACTGCAGCACTAATCCTTGCATGCTACAATGTCAAACAGGGTATCAATTATATAATATTTTTGTGGTCTATAGATTTTGCATACAAGAAGCCAGCTCTCTTAAACCCTTTCTTATCTCTCATTCGATTTTTTAGACATTTCACAGAGAACAGATTTCTGAAAGACTTCCAATAGTGTTGTTTCAAATGGATCACCATTTTGCTGGGCATTTCAAATGCTCTCGAATAAAACTGAGGTAGAATATATTGGCATTTCTAGTATGGTTTGACTGAGCAAAGCTTGGGACAGATGAAAATGTGGTTTTAATTTGTTTCATCACTCTTCTGAATTTTGCATGTCTATAGCCTACTGTAGCACACATCCTTGCATTCTCCAATGTCAAACAGGGTATCAATTATATAATAATTTTTGTGGTCTATGGCAAGAAACCAGCTCTCTTAAATCCTTTCTTATCTCTCATACGATTTTTTAGACATTTGACAGAGAACAGATTTCTGAAAGACTTTGTAGGCCTATAGTGTCGTTTCAAATGGCTCACCATTTTTTTGTTTCATCACTGGCATTTCAAATGCTCTCGAATAAATCTGAGGTAGAATATATTAACAATTCTAGTACGGATTGACTCAGCTAAGCTGGGGACAGATGAAAATGTGGGTTTAATTTGTTTCATCACTCTTCTGAACTTTTCAAACTCAATTATTATTAATAGTAGTAGTAGTAGTAGTAGTAGTAGTAGTAGTAGTAGTAGTAGTAGTAGTAGTAGTAGTAGTAGTAGTTGTTGTAATAATAGCATTAGTAGTACTATAAAATGTGGTAGTAGTAGTGATCCGTGCTAGGCCGCAGTGCTCTTTTTAAAAGGCGCAGTGCGCTTTTTTTAGCAGTGCTCCATGCTGCAGTAGGCGACTTTCAAACTCAATTATTATTAATACTATTATTATTATTATGATTATTATTTGTACTAGTAGTAGTAGTAGTAGTAGTAGTTGTTTGTTGTTGTTGTTGTTGTTGTTGTTGTAATAATAGTATTAGTAGTGCTAGAAAATGTAGTAGTAGTAGTAGTGTTCCGTACTTAGGCCGCAGTGCTCTTTTTTTAAGGCGCAGTGCGCTTTTTTTAGCAGTGCTCCATGCTGCAGTTTTAGACTTTCAAACTCAATTATTATTAATATTACTAGTAGTAGTAGTAGTAGTAGTAGTAGTAGTAGTAGTAGTAGTAGTAGTAGTAGTAGTAGTAGTAGTAGTAGTAGTAGTAGTAGTAGTAGTAAACTCAATTTCACACAGATGCACCATGCGCCTTTTTTCTTAGCAGTGCCCCTGCTGCCCTAAACGACTTTCAACCTGAATTTTATTATTGATATCTTTTTAGTAGTAGCAGTATTAGTAGTAGTAGTAGTTGTTCTTATCTCTCATTCGATTTTTTAGACATTTGACAGAGAACAAATTTCTGAAAGACTTTGTAGGCCTATAGTGTTGTTTCAAATCGCTCACCATTTTTTTCGTGGCATTTCAAATGCTCTAGAATAAAACTGATTTAGAATATATTGATAATTCTAGTACTTTTGACTGAGCTAAGCAGGGGACAGATGAAAATGTGGTTTTAATTTGTTTCATCACTCTTTTGAATTTTGCATATCTATAGCCTACTGTAGCACTAATCCTTGCATACCCAATGCCAAACAGGGTATCAGTTATATAATATTTTTGTGGTCTATAGAATTTGCATACAAGAAACCAGCTCTCTTTAACCCTTTCTTATCTCTCATTCGATGTTTTTGACATTTGACAGAGAACAGATTTCTGAAAGACTTTGTAGGCCTATAGTGTTGTTTTAAATGGTTCACCATTTTTTCGGGCATTTCAAATGCTCTCGAATAAATCTGAGGTTGAATATATTAACAATTCTAGTACGGTTTGACTCAGCTAAGCTGGGGACAGATGAAAATGTGGGTTTAATTTGTTTCATCACTCTTCTGAACTTTTCAAACTCAATTATTATTAATAGTAGTAGTAGTAGTAGTAGTAGTAGTAGTAGTAGTAGTAGTAGTAGTAGTAGTAGTAATAGTAGTAGTTGTTGTAATAATAGCATTAGTAGTACTGTAAAATGTGGTAGTAGTAGTGATCCGTGCTTAGGCCGCAGTGCTCTTTTTTAGGCGCAGTGCGCTTTTTTTAGCAGTGCTCCATGCTGCAGTAGGCGACTTTCAAACTCAATTATTATTAATACTATTATTATTATTATTATTATTATTACTAGTAGTAGTAGTAGTAGTAGTAGTAGTAGTTGTTGTTGTTGTTGTTGTTGTAATAATAGTATTAGTAGTGCTAGAAAATGTAGTAGTAGTAGTGTTCCGTACTTAGGCCAGCAGTGCTCTTTTTTTTTTTTTAGCAGTGCTCCATGCAGTGGCGACTTTTTTTTACAGTGCTCCATGCTAGCAGTTAGGCGACTTTCAAACTCAATTATTATTAATATTAGTAGTAGTAGTAGTAGTAGTAGTAGTAGTAGTAGTAGTAGTAGTAGTTGTAGTAGTAGTTGTTGTTGTTGTTGTAATAACACGATTTCATGCACCATGCACCTTTTTTTCTTAGCAGTGCCCCTGCTGCCTTAAACGACTTTCAACCTGAATTTTATTATTGATATCTTTTTAGTAGTAGCAGTATTAGTAGTAGTAGTAGTTGTTCTTATCTCTCATTCGATTTTTTAGACATTTGACAGAGAACAAATTTCTGAAAGACTTTGTAGGCCTATAGTGTTGTTTCAAATCGCTCACCATTTTTCGGGGCATTTCAAATGCTCTCGAATAAAACTGAGGTAGAATATATTAACAATTCTAGTACGGTTTGACTCAGCTAAGCTGGGGACAGCTGAAAATGTGGGTTTAATTTGTTTCATCGCTCTTCTGAATTTTGCATATCTATAGCCTACTGCAGCACTAATCCTTGCATGCTACAATGTCAAACAGGGTATCAATTATATAATATTTTTGTGGTCTATAGATTTTGCATACAAGAAGCCAGCTCTCTTAAACCCTTTCTTATCTCTCATTCGATTTTTTAGACATTTCACAGAGAACAGATTTCTGAAAGACTTTGTATAGTGTTGTTTCAAATGGATCACCATTTTGCTGGGCATTTCAAATGCTCTCGAATAAAACTGAGGTAGAATATATTGGCATTTCTAGTATGGTTTGACTGAGCTAAGCTGGGGACAGATGAAAATGTGGGTTTAATTTGTTTCATCACTCTTCTGAATTTTGCATGTCTATAGCCTACTGTAGCACACATCCTTGCATTCTCCAATGTCAAACAGGGTATCAATTATATAATAATTTTGTGGTCTATGGCAAGAAACCAGCTCTCTTAAATCCCTTCTTATCTCTCATTCGATTTTTTAGACATTTGACAGAGAACAGATTTCTGAAAGACTTTGTAGGCCTATAGTGTCGTTTCAAATGGCTCACCATTTTTCGTGGCATTTCAAATGCTCTCGAATAAATCTGAGGTAGAATATATTAACAATTCTAGTACGGTTTGACTCAGCTAAGCTGGGGACAGATGAAAATGTGGGTTTAATTTGTTTCATCACTCTTCTGAACTTTGCATTCAAACTCAATTATTATTAATAGTAGTATACTAATAGTAGTAGTAGTAGTAGTAGTAGTAGTAGTAGTAGTAGTAGTAGTAATAGTAGTAGTTGTTGTAATAATAGCATTAGTAGTACTATAAAATGTGGTAGTAGTAGTGATCCGTGCTTAGGCCGCAGTGCTCTTTTTTTGATTTAGAATATATTTCAAATGCGCTTTTTTTAGCAGTGCTCCATGCTGCAGTAGGCGACTTTCAAACTCAATTATTAAACTAATATATATTATTATTATTATTATTATTTGTACTAGTAGTAGTAGTAGTAGTAGTAGTAGTAGTTGTTGTTGTTGTTGTTGTTGTTGTAATAGTATTAGTAGTGCTAGAAAATGTAGTAGTAGTAGTGTTCCGTGCACTTAGGCCGCAGTGCTCTTTTTTTAAATATATTTCGCAGTGCGCTTTTTTTAGCAGTGCTCCATGCTGCAGTAGGCGACTTTCAAACTCAATTATTATTAATATTAGTAGTAGTAGTAGTAGTAGTAGTAGTAGTAGTAGTAGTAGTAGTAGTAGTAGTAGTAGTAGTAGTTGTTGTAATAACACGATTTCATGCACCATGCGCCTTTTTTTCTTAGCAGTGCCCCTGCTGCCCTAAACGACTTTCAACCTGAATTTTATTATTGATATCTTTTTAGTAGTAGCAGTATTAGTAGTAGTAGTAGTTGTTCTTATCTCTCATTCGATTTTTTAGACATTTGACAGAGAACAAATTTCTGAAAGACTTTGTAGGCCTATAGTGTTGTTTCAAATCGCTCACCATTTTTCGTGGCATTTCAAATGCTCTAGAATAAAACTGATTTAGAATATATTGATAATTCTAGTACTTTTTGACTGAGCTAAGCAGGGGACAGATGAAAATGTGGTTTTAATTTGTTTCATCACTCTTTTGAATTTTGCATATCTATAGCCTACTGTAGCACTAATCCTTGCATACTCCAATGCCAAACAGGGTATCAATTATATAATATTTTTGTGGTCTATAGAATTTGCATACAAGAAACCAGCTCTCTTTAACCCTTTCTTATCTCTCATTCGATGTTTTTGACATTTGACAGAGAACAGATTTCTGAAAGACTTTGTAGGCCTATAGTGTTGTTTTAAATCGTTCACCATTTTTCGGGGCATTTCAAATGCTCTCGAATAAATCTGAGGTTGAATATATTAACAATTCTAGTACGGTTTGACTCAGCTAAGCTGGGGACAGATGAAAATGTGGGTTTAATTTGTTTCATCACTCTTCTGAACTTTTCAAACTCAATTATTATTAATAGTAGTAGTAGTAGTAGTAGTAGTAGTAGTAGTAGTAGTAGTAGTAGTAGTAGTAGTAATAGTAGTAGTTGTTGTAATAATAGCATTAGTAGTACTGTAAAATGTGGTAGTAGTAGTGATCCGTGCTTAGGCCGCAGTGATCTTTTTAAGGCGCAGTGCGCTTTTTTAGCAGTGCTCCATGCTGCAGTAGGCGACTTTCAAACTCAATTATTATTAATACTATTATTATTATTATTATTATTTGTACTAGTAGTAGTAGTAGTAGTAGTAGTAGTAGTAGTTGTTGTTGTTGTTGTTGTTGTAATAATAGTATTAGTAGTGCTAGAAAATGTAGTAGTAGTAGTGTTCCGTGCTTAGGCCGCAGTGCTCTTTTTTTAAGGCGCAGTGCGCTTTTTTTAGCAGTGCTCCATGCTGCAGTTGGCGACTTTCAAACTCAATTATTATTAATATTAGTAGTAGTAGTAGTAGTAGTAGTAGTAGTAGTAGTAGTAGTAGTAGTAGTAGTAGTAGTAGTAGTAGTAGTAGTTGTTGTTGTTGTAATAACACGATTTCATGCACCATGCACCTTTTTTTTTCTTAGCAGTGCCCCTGCTGCCCCTAAACGACTTTCAACCTGAATTTTATTATTGATATCTTTTTAGTAGTAGCAGTATTAGTAGTAGTAGTAGTTGTTCTTATCTCTCATTCGATTTTTTAGACATTTGACAGAGAACAAATTTCTGAAAGACTTTGTAGGCCTATAGTGTTGTTTCAAATCGCTCACCATTTTTCAGGGCATTTCAAATGCTCTAGAATAAAACTGAGGTAGAATATATTAACAATTCTAGTACGGTTTGACTCAGCTAAGCTGGGGACAGCTGAAAATGTGGGTTTAATTTGTTTCATCACTCTTCTGAATTTTGCATATCTATAGCCTACTGCAGCACTAATCCTTGCATGCTACAATGTCAAACAGGGTATCAATTATATAATATTTTTGTGGTCTATAGATTTTGCATACAAGAAGCCAGCTCTCTTAAACCCTTTCTTATCTCTCATTCGATTTTTAGACATTTCACAGAGAACAGATTTCTGAAAGACTTTGTATAGTGTTGTTTCAAATGGATCACCATTTTGCTGGGCATTTCAAATGCTCTCGAATAAAACTGAGGTAGAATATATTGGCATTTCTAGTATGGTTTGACTGAGCTAAGCTCGGGACAGATGAAAATGTGGTTTTAATTTGTTTCATCACTCTTCTGAATTTTGCATGTCTATAGCCTACTGTAGCACTAATCCTTGCATTCTCCAATGTCAAACAGGGTATCAGTTATATAATATTTTTGTGGTCTATAGAATTTGCATACAAGAAACCAGCTCTCTTTAACCCTTTCTTATCTCTCATTCGATTTTTTTGACATTTGACAGAGAACAGATTTCTGAAAGACTTTGTAGGCCTATAGTGTCATTTCAAATGGCTCACCATTTTTCGTGGCATTTCAAATGCTCTCGAATAAAAATGAGGTAGAATATATTAACAATTCTAGTACGGATTGACTCAGCTAAGCTGGGGACAGATGAAAATGTGGGTTTAATTTGTTTCATCACTCTTCTGAACTTTTCAAACTCAATTATTATTAATAGTAGTAGTAGTAGTAGTAGTAGTAGTAGTAAAAAACAGTAGTAGTAGTTATAGTAGTAGTAGTAGTAGTTAGTAGTTGTTGTAATAATAGCATTAGTAGTACTATAAAATGTGGTAGTAGTAGTGATCCGTGCTTAGGCCGCAGTGCTCTTTTTAAGTAGTTAGTGATCCGTGCTTAGGCGCAGTGCTTTTTTTTAGTGCTCCATGCTCCATGCTGCAGTAGGCGACTTTCAAACTCAATTATTATTAATACTATTATTATTATTATTATTATTATTTGTACTAGTAGTAGTAGTAGTAGTAGTAGTTGTTGTTGTTGTTGTTGTTGTTGTTGTTGTTGTAATAATAGTATTAGTAGTGCTAGAAAATGTAGTAGTAGTAGTGTTCCGTGCTTTAGGCCGCAGTGCTCTTTTTTTTTAAAAGTGCGCTTTTTTAGCAGTGCTCCATGCTGCAGTAGGCGACTTTCAAACTCAATTATTATTAATAGTAGTAGTAGTAGTAGTAGTAGTAGTAGTAGTAGTAGTAGTAGTAGTAGTAGTAGTAGTAGTAGTAGTAGTAGTGTTGTTGTTGTAATAACACGATTTCATGCACCATGCACCTTTTTTTTAGCAGTGCCCCTGCTGCCTAAACGACTTTCAACCTGAATTTTATTATTGATATCTTTTTAGTAGTAGCAGTATTAGTAGTAGTAGTAGTTGTTCTTATCTCTCATTCGATTTTTTAGACATTTGACAGAGAACAAATTTCTGAAAGACTTTGTAGGCCTATAGTGTTGTTTCAAATCGCTCACCATTTTTCGTGGCATTTCAAATGCTCTAGAATAAAACTGATTTAGAATATATTGATAATTCTAGTACTTTTTGACTGAGCTAAGCTGGGGACAGATGAAATGTGGTTTTAATTTGTTTCATCACTCTTTTGAATTTTGCATATCTATAGCCTACTGTAGCACTAATCCTTGCATGCTACAATGTCAAACAGGGTATCAATTATATAATATTTTTGTGGTCTATAGAATTTGCATACAAGAAACCAGCTCTCTTTAACCCTTTCTTATCTCTCATTCGATTTTTTTGGCATTTGTCAGAGAACAGATTTCTGAAAGACTTTGTAATAGTGTTGTTTCAAATGGATCACCATTTTTCTGGGCATTTCAAATGCTCTCGAATAAAACTGAGGTAGAATATATTGGCAATTCTAGTATGGTTTGACTGAGCTAAGCTGGGGACAGATGAAAATGTGGTTTTAATTTGTTTCATCACTCTTCTGAATTTTGCATGTCTATAGCCTACTGTAGCACACATCCTTGCATTCTCCAATGTCAAACAGGGTATCAATTATATAATAATTTTGTGGTCTATAGCATTAGTAGAAACCAGCTCTCTTAAATCCCTTCTTATCTCTCATTGATTTTTTAGACATTTGACAGAGAACAGATTTCTGAAAGACTTTGTAGGCCTATAGTGTCATTTCAAATGGCTCACCATTTTTTGTTATTATTTCAAATGCTCTAGAATAAAACTGAGGCAGAATATATTGATAATTCTAGTACTGTTTGACTGAGCTAAGCTGGGGACAGATGAAAATGTGGTTTTAATTTGTTTCATCACTCTTTTTTGAATTTTGCATATCTATAGCCTACTGTAGCACTAATCCTTGCATTCTCCAATGTCAAACAGGGTATCAATTATATAATATTTTTGTGGTCTAGTAGTATTTGCATAGTAGAAACCAGCTCTCTTTAAACCTTTCTTATCTCTCATTGATTTTTTAGACATTTGACAGAGAACAGATTTCTGAAAGACTTTGTAGGCCTATAGTGTTGTTTTCAAATGGGTCACACATTTTTGTGGCATTTCAAATGCTCTAGAATAAAAGTGAGTTTAGAATATGTTGATTATTCTAGTACTTTTGACTGAGCTTTGACAGGGGACAGATGAAAATGGTTTTAATTTGTTTCATCACTCTTTTTTGTTTTTTCAAATCTATCACCAATTAGCAGGGCATTTCAAATGCTCTAGTGCCAAACTAGTAGTAGTCAGTTATATAATAATTTTAGTACGGTTTATAGTTTTTGCATAGTAGAGAAATGTACTTTAATGTCTTTTCTCTCATTTTTTTTGTTTTGCTTATTAGGCTACTTTCAAACTCAATTTCTATTAATACTTTGTTTATATATTATTTTTATGGTTTAGAATGGCTTACTAAGCTGTTTTGTTGCATTTTCTTATCTCTATAATTTTTTGAAATTTGAAAGGTAGAAGTTATTTCTGAAAGAATTCTAGTATAGTGCTGTTTCAAAAGCTATTTCTCAGATGAAAATGCTTTAGACAATTTGTTTCAGAACTCTTCTAAGAGATTTCTGTAAGATTTTTATTAAGGAGTAGTAGTTGTTTCAGAAGTAGAAAATAGTAGTTTTAGTTGTTTAGTCACTTTCAAGTTGCATGTAATAATAGCAAGTAGTACTAGAAAATGTGGTAGTAGTAATGATCAAACATAACTAGTATAGTGCTTTGACTAGAGCTAAGCTAGCTTTTTAGATGAAAATGTAAGGTGCTAATTTGTTTTTCAGACACTTGTTCTGAATTTTGCATGTTTTTAGCCTATAGTTATTAGTATTATTAATATTATTTGCATAGTAAGTCAATGCTTAGTAGTAACAGTTAGAATATTGTTGTAATTGTAGTAATAGTATGAGTAGTAAGCTAGGACAGATTAAATGTAGTTTCATTTGTTTCATCATTTTTTTTTGCATTTTTTTGAGTTTTAGATAGTTTGACAGAGAGTAGTGCTCATGTTTGAATAATTCAGTTTAGTTTTAGTGTGCTATGCAGTAAGCAAAAACTCAATTTGGATTAATAATATATTAGTAGTTTTTTTAGTTTTGCTCTGTTTCAACTATAGTAGCCTAGTAGTAGTAGTAGTAGTAGTAGTAGTAGTAGTAGTAAACCTGTTGTTGTATTGTTTTTAATTTGTTTCATCATCTTTCATGACATGCATTTTTATTAGCAGTGCCTTGCATGCTAATTTTCAACGACTTTCAACCTGAATTTTATTATTGATATCTTTTTAGTAGTAGCAGTAACCAGTAGTAGTAGTAGTTGTTTTCTTATCTCATTCGATTTTAGACATTTGACAGAGAACAAATTTCTGAAAGACTTTGTAGGCCTATAGTGTTGTTTCAAAATGGCTCACCATTTTTCGTACTTTTGAAAATTGATGCTCTATGAATAAAACTGATTTAGAATATATTGAACAATTCTAGTACTTTTGACTGAGCTAAGCTGAGGACAGATGAAAATGTGGTTTTAATTTGTTTCATCACTCTTTTGAATTTTGCATATCTATAGCCTACTGTAGCACTAATCCTTGCATGCTACAATGTCAAACAGGGTATCAATTATATAATATTTTGTGGTCTATGGTGATAGATTTTGCATACAAGAAACCAGCTCTCTTAAACCCTTTCTTATCTCTCATTCGATTTTTAGACATTTGACAGAGAACAGATTTCTGAAAGACTTTGTTTTAATAGTGTTGTTTCAAATGGATCACCATTTTTTTTGGGCATTTCAAATGCTCTAGAATAAAACTGAGGTAGAATATATTAACAATTCTAGTAGTATTTTTGACTGAGCTAAGCTGGGGACAGATGAAAATGTGGTTTAATTTGTTTCATCACTCTTCTGAATTTTTCATGTTATTATTATAACTGTAGTTAGCAGTATCCTTGCATTCTCCAATGTCAAACAGTAGTAGTATCAATTATATAATAATAGTAGTTTTTGTGGTCTATAGTAGTAACCAGCTCTCTTTGCTCCCTTTTTATCTCTCATACGATTTTTAGACATTTGACTCAGAACAATATTTCTTATTATTAGACTATTAATTACTATTTGTTTTTAGTAGTATAGTTTCAAATGGTTCACAGATAATTTTTGCTAGAAATTTCAGTAGTATGTTCTCTAGAATAAAATGCTCAGGTTTTCAATTTCATTTTTAGATAAAACTTCTAGTAGAATGTTTGAAACTCAATTAGTAAGTTTGACTGAGCTAGGACAGATGAAAATGTAGTTTTAATTTGTTTCATCACTCTTTGAGAATTTTGCATATCTATAGCCTACTGTAGCACTAATCCTTGCATGCTGCAATGTCAAACACAGGGTATCAATTATATAATAATTTTGTTTCAATATAATTTGCATACAAGAAACCAGCTCTAGTAGTAGTAAGTAGTTGTTCTTATATCTCATTTGATTTTTTAGACATTTGACAGAGAACAGATTTCTGAAAGACTTTGTACGCCTATAGTGTCGTTTCAAATGGCTCACCATTTTTCGGCGCATTTCAAATGCTCTAGAATAAAATTGAGACAGAATATATTGACAATTCTAGTACTGTTTGACTGAGCTAATCTGGGGACAGATGAAAATGTGGTTTTATTTTGTTTCATCACACTTCTGAATTTTGCATATCTATAGCCTACTGTAGCACTAAACCTTGCATTCTCCAATGCCAAACAGGGTATCAATTATATAATATTTTTGTGGTCTATAGAATTTGCATACAAGAAACCAGCTCTCTTTAACCCGTTCTTATCTCTCATTCGATTTTTTTAGGCATTTGTCAGAGAACAGATTTCTGAAAGACTTTGTAGGCCTATAGTGTTGTTTCAAATGGCTCACCATTTTTCGGGGCATTACGAAAGCTCTCAAATAAAACTGAGGTAGAATATATTGACAATTCTAGTACGGTTTGACTCAGCTAAGCTGGGGACAGATGAAAATGTGGGTTTAATTTGTTTCATCACTCTTCTGAACTTTTCAAACTCAATTATTATTAAGTAGTAGTAGTAGTAGTAGTAGTAGTAGTAGTAGTAGTAGTAGTAGTAGTAGTAGTAGTAGTAGTAGTTGTTGTAATAATAGCATTAGTAGTACTATAAAATGTGGTAGTAGTAGTGATCCGTGCATTAGGCCGCAGTGCTCTTTTTTTTTAAAGCAGTGCGCTTTTTTAGCAGTGCTCCATGCTGCAGTAGGCGACTTTCAAACTCAATTATTATTAATACTATTATTATTATTATTATTATTATTATTATTATTATTAGTACTAGTAGTAGTAGTAGTAGTAGTTGTTGTTGTTGTTGTTGTTGTTGTAATAATAATAGTAGTAGTGCTAGAAAATGTAGTAGTAGTAGTGTTCCGTAGCTTAGCAAAATCTCTTTTTTTATGCAGTAGTGCTCTCTTTTTTGCTCCATGCTGCAGTAGGCGACTTTCAAACTCAATTATTATTATTTCAAATGTAGTAGTAGTAGTAGTAGTAGTAGTAGTAGTAGTAGTAGTAGTAGTAGTAGTAGTAGTAGTAGTAGTAGTAGTAGTAGTAGTTGTAGTAGTAGTTGTGTAATAACACGATTTCATGCACCATGCACCTTTTTTCTTAGCAGTGCCCTGCTGCCCTAAACGACTTTCAACCTGAATTTTATTATTGATATCTTTTTAGTAGTAGAAGTAGTAGTAGTAGTAGTTGTTGTTCTTATCTCTCATTCGATTTTTAGACATTTGACAGAGAACAAATTTCTGAAAGACTTTGTAGGCCTATAGTGTTGTTTCAAATGGCTCACCATTTTTCGTGGCATTTCAAATGCTCTAGAATAAAACTGATTTAGAATATATTGATAATTCTAGTACTTTTTGACTGAGCTAAGCTGGGGACAGATGAAAATGTGGTTTTAATTTGTTTCATCACTCTTTTGAATTTTGCATATCTATAGCCTACTGTAGCACTAATCCTTGCATACTCCAATGCCAAACAGGGTATCAATTATATAATATTTTTGTGGTCTATAGAATTTGCATACAAGAAACCAGCTCTCTTTAACCCTTTCTTATCTCTCATTCGATTTTTTTGACATTTGACAGAGAACAGATTTCTGAAAGACTTTGTAGGCCTATAGTGTTGTTTCAAATGGTTCACCATTTTTCTGGGCATTTCAAATGCTCTCGAATAAATCTGAGGTTGAATATATTAACAATTCTAGTATGGTTTGACTCAGCTAAGCTGGGGACAGATGAAAATGTGGGTTTAATTTGTTTCATCACTCTTCTGAACTTTTCAAACTCAATTATTATTAATAGTAGTAGTAGTAGTAGTAGTAGTAGTAGTAGTAGTAGTAGTAGTAGTAGTAGTAGTAGTAGTAGTAGTTGTTGTTAATAGCATTAGTAGTACTGTAAAAAATGTGGTAGTAGTAGTGATCCGTGCTTAGAAACCAGTGCTCTTTTTTAAAATGGCAGTGCGCTTTTTTAGCAGTGCTCCATGCTGCAGTAGGCGACTTTCAAACTCAATTATTATTAATACTATTATTATTATTATTATTATTATTTTTTATACTAGTAGTAGTAGTAGTAGTAGTAGTAGTTGTTGTTGTTGTTGTTGTTGTTGTTGTAATAATAGTATTAGTAGTGCTAGAAAATGTAGTAGTAGTAGTGTTCCGTTCCGTGCTTAGTTTGCTCTTTTTAAGGCGCAGTGCGCTTTTTTTAGCAGTGCTCCATGCTGCAGTAGGCGACTTTCAAACTCAATTATTATTAATATTAGTTAGTAGTAGTAGTAGTAGTTTAGTAGTAGTAGTAGTAGTAGTAGTAGTAGTAGTAGTAGTAGTGTTGTTGTTGTAATAACACATTTCATGCACCATGCACCTTTTTTCTTAGCAGTGCCCCTGCTGCAATAAACGACTTTCAACCTGAATTTTATTATTGATATCTTTTTAGTAGTAGCAGTATTAGTAGTAGTAGTAGTTGTTCTTATCTCTCATTCGATTTTTTAGACATTTGACAGAGAACAAATTTCTGAAAGACTTTGTAGGCCTATAGTGTTGTTTCAAATCGCTCACCATTTTTCGGGGCATTTCAAATGCTCTAGAATAAAACTGATTTAGAATATATTGATAATTCTAGTACTGTTTGACTGAGCTAAGCTGGGGACAGATGAAAATGTGGTTTAATTTGTTTCATCACTCTTTTGAATTTTGCATATCTATAGCCTACTGTAGCACTAATCCTTGCATACTACAATGTCAAAACAGGGTATCAATTATATAATATTTTTGTGGTCTATAGAATTTGCATACAAGAAACCAGCTCTCTTTAACCCTTTCTTATCTCTCATTCGATTTTTTAGACATTTGACAGAGAACAGATTTCTGAAAGACTTTGTAGGCCTATAGTGTCGTTTCAAATGGCTCACCATTTTTGCTGGGCATTTCAAATGCTCTCGAATAAAACTGAGGTAGAATATATTAACAATTCTAGTATGGTTTGACTCAGCTAAGCTGGGGACAGATGAAAATGTGGGTTTAATTTGTTTCATCACTCTTCTGAACTTTTCAAACTCAATTATTAGGCTTATTAATAGTAGTAATATTAATAGTAGTAGTAGTAGTAGTAGTAGTAGTAGTAGTAATAGTAGTAGTAATTTCAAATAATATCAAATGTTGTAAATAATAATAGCATTAGTAGTACTATAAAATGTGGTAGTAAAATGTGGTTTTATTTCTTAAACTCCTTTCAGGCTTATGCTCTTTTTTTAAGGCGAGTAGCATTTTTTTTTTTTTTCTTTCAGTGCTCCATGCTGCAGTAGGCGAGAAACTCAATTATGATGACTGAGCTAAGACTAATGTATTATTATTATTATTATTATTTGTAAATTAGTAGTAGTAGTAGTAGTAGTTAGTAGTAGTAGTTGTTGTTGTTGTTGTTGTTGTAATAATAGTATTAGTAGTGCTAGAAAATGTAGTAGTAGTAGTGTTCCGTTCAAGGCCTCTAGTGCTCTTTTTATCTCTGTGCGGCTTTTTTTAGCAGTGCTCATGCTGCAGTTGGCGACTTTCAAACTCAATTATTATTAATATTATTAGTAGTTAGTAGTATAAAGTAGTAGTAGTAGTAGTAGTAGTAGTAGTAGTAGTAGTAGTAGTAGTAGTAGTAGTAGTTTTTAGTGATAATAACACGACAATCATGCACCATGCACCTTTTTTCTTAGCAGTGCCCCTGCTGCCTAAACGACTTTCAACCTGAATTTTATTATTGATATCTTTTTAGTAGTAGCAGTATTAGTAGTAGTAGTAGTTGTTCTTATTATCTCTCATTCGATTTTTTAGACATTTGACAGAGAACAAATTTCTGAAAGACTTTGTAGGCCTATAGTGTTGTTTCAAATGGCTCACCATTTTTCGTGGCATTTCAAATGCTCTAGAATAAAACTGATTTAGAATATATTGATAATTCTAGTACTTTTTGACTGAGCTAAGCAGGGGACAGATGAAAATGTGGTTTTAATTTGTTTCATCACTCTTTTGAATTTTGCATATCTATAGCCTACTGTAGCACTAATCCTTGCATACTCCAATGCCAAACAGGGTATCAGTTATATAATATTTTTTGTGGTCTATAGAATTTGCATACAAGAAACCAGCTCTCTTTAACCCTTTCTTATCTCTCATTCGATGTTTTTGACATTTGACAGAGAACAGATTTCTGAAAGACTTTGTAGGCCTATAGTGTCGTTTCAAATGGCTCACCATTTTTCGTGGCATTTCAAATGCTCTCGAATAAATCTGAGGTTGAATATATTAACAATTCTAGTACGGTTTGACTCAGCTAAGCTGGGGACAGATGAAAATGTGGGTTTAATTTGTTTCATCACTCTTCTGAACTTTTCAAACTCAATTATTATTAATAGTAGTAGTAGTAGTAGTAGTAGTAGTAGTAGTAGTAGTAGTAGTAGTAGTAGTAGTAGTAGTAGTAGTTGTTGTAATAATAATAGCATTAGTAGTACTAGTAAAATGTGGTAGTAGTAGTGATCCGTGCTTAGGCCGCAGTGCTCTTTTTTAAGGCGCAGTGCGCTTTTTTAGCAGTGCTCCATGCTGCAGTAGGCGACTTTCAAAATCAATTATTATTACTATTATTATTATTATTATTATTATTATTATTATTAGTAGTAGTAGTAGTAGTAGTAGTAGTAGTTGTTGTTGTTGTTGTTGTTGTTGTTGTAATAATAGTATTAGTAGTGCTAGAAAATGTAGTAGTAGTAGTGTTCCGTGCTTTTAGGCCGCAGTGCTCTTTTTTTTTAAGGCGCAGTGCGCTTTTTTAGCAGTGCTCCATGCTGCAGTTGGCGACTTTCAAACTCAATTATTATTAATATTAGTAGTAGTAGTAGTAGTAGTAGTAGTAGTAGTAGTAGTAGTAGTAGTAGTAGTTGTAGTAGTAGTTGTTGTTGTTGTTGTAATAACACGATTTCATGCACCATGCACCTTTTTTTCTTAGCAGTGCCCCTGCTGCCTTAAACGACTTTCAACCTGAATTTTATTATTGATATCTTTTTAGTAGTAGCAGTATTAGTAGTAGTAGTAGTTGTTCTTATCTCTCATTCGATTTTTTAGACATTTGACAGAGAACAAATTTCTGAAAGACTTTGTAGGCCTATAGTGTTGTTTCAAATCGCTCACCATTTTTCGGGGCATTTCAAATGCTCTCGAATAAAACTGAGGTAGAATATATTAACAATTCTAGTACGGTTTGACTCAGCTAAGCTGGGGACAGCTGAAAATGTGGGTTTAATTTGTTTCATCACTCTTCTGAATTTTGCATATCTATAGCCTACTGCAGCACTAATCCTTGCATGCTACAATGTCAAACAGGGTATCAATTATATAATATTTTTGTGGTCTATAGATTTTGCATACAAGAAGCCAGCTCTCTTTAAACCCTTTCTTATCTCTCATTCGATTTTTTAGACATTTCACAGAGAACAGATTTCTGAAAGACTTCCAATAGTGTTGTTTCAAATGGATCACCATTTTGCTGGGCATTTCAAATGCTCTCGAATAAAACTGAGGTAGAATATATTGGCATTTCTAGTATGGTTTGACTGAGCTAAGCTCGGGACAGATGAAAATGTGGTTTTAATTTGTTTCATCACTCTTCTGAATTTTGCATGTCTATAGCCTACTGTAGCACACATCCTTGCATTCTCCAATGTCAAACAGGGTCAATTATATAATAATTTTGTGGTCTATGGCAAGAAACCAGCTCTTTAAATCCCCAATGTTTTTTTAAATTTGACAGAGAACAGATTTCAAAGACTTTGTATATATGTCATTTCAAATTTGTTTTTGTGGTTTCTGCTCTAGAATAAAACTGATTTAGAATATGAAACCAGATGAAAATGTGGTTTTAATTTGTTTCATCACTCTTTTGAATTTTGCATATCTATAGCCTTGTAACTAATAATCCTTGCCTCCAATGCCAAACAGGGTATCAATTATATAATATTTTTGTGGTCTATAGAATTTGCATCTCTTTAACCCTTTCTTATCTCTCATTCGATTTTTTTAGACATTTGACAGAGAACAGATTTCTGAAAGACTTTGTACGCCTATAGTGTCGTTTCAAATGGCTCACCATTTTTCGGGGCATTTCAAATGCTCTAGAATAAAATTGAGGCAGAATATGTTGATAATTCTAGTACTGTTTGACTGAGCTAAGCTGGGGACAGATGAAAATGTGGGTTTAATTTGTTTCATCACTCTTCTGAACTTTTCAAACTCAATTATTATTAATAGTAGTAGTAGTAGTAGTAGTAGTAGTAGTAGTAGTAGTAGTAGTAGTAGTAGTAGTTTGTTGTTGTAATAATAGCATTAGTAGTACTATAAAATGTGTAGTAGTAGTAGTGATCCGTGCTTAAATCAAAGTGCTCTTTTTTAAGGCGCAGTGCGCTTTTTTAGCAGTGCTCCATGCTGCAGTAGGCGACTTTCAAACTCAATTATTATTAATACTATTATTATTATTATTATTATTATTTGTACTAGTAGTAGTAGTAGTAGTAGTAGTTGTTGTTGTTGTTGTTGTTGTTGTAATAATAGTATTAGTAGTGCTAGAAAATGTAGTAGTAGTAGTGTTCCGTGACTTTTGTTGCCGCAGTGCTCTTTTTTTAAATGCGCAGTGCGCAGCTTTTAGCAGTGCTCCATGCTGCAGTAGGCGACTTTCAAACTCAATTATTATTAATATTAGTAGTAGTAGTAGTAGTAGTAGTAGTAGTAGTAGTAGTAGTAGTAGTAGTAGTAGTAGTAGTAGTAGTAGTAGTAGTAGTTGTAATAATAACACGATTTCATGCACCATGCACCTTTTTTTTTAGCAGTGCCCCTGCTGCCCTAAACGACTTTCAACCTGAATTTTATTATTGATATCTTTTAGTAGTAGTAGTAGTAGTAGTAGTTGTTGTTCTTATCTCTCATTCGATTTTTAGACATTTGACAGAGAACAAATTTCTGAAAGACTTTGTAGGCCTATAGTGTTGTTTCAAATCGCTCACCATTTTTCGTGGCATTTCAAATGCTCTAGAATAAAACTGATTTAGAATATATTGATAATTCTAGTACTTTTTGACTGAGCTAAGCTGGGACAGATGAAAATGTGGTTTTAATTTGTTTCATCACTCTTTTGAATTTTGCATATCTATAGCCTACTGTAGCACTAATCCTTGCATACTCAATGCCAAACAGGGTATCAGTTATATAATATTTTTGTGGTCTATAGAATTTGCATACAAGAAAAACCAGCTCTCTTTAACCCTTTCTTATCTCTCATTCGATTTTTTGACATTTGACAGAGAACAGATTTCTGAAAGACTTTGTAGGCCTATAGTGTTGTTTTAAATGGCTCACCATTTTTCGGGCATTTCAAATGCTCTCGAATAAATCTGAGGTAGAATATATTAACAATTCTAGTACGGATTGACTCAGCTAAGCTGGGGACAGATGAAAATGTGGGTTTAATTTGTTTCATCACTCTTCTGAACTTTTCAAACTCAATTATTATTAATAGTAGTAGTAGTAGTAGTAGTAGTAGTAGTAGTAGTAGTAGTAGTAGTAGTAATAGTAGTAGTTGTTGTAATAATAGCATTAGTAGTACTATAAAATGTGGTAGTAGTAGTGATCCGTGCTTAGGCCGCAGTGCTCTTTTTTAAGGCGCAGTGCGCTTTTTTTAGCAGTGCTCCATGCTGCAGTAGGCGACTTTCAAACTCAATTATTATTAATACTATTATTATTATTATTATTATTTGTACTAGTAGTAGTAGTAGTAGTAGTAGTAGTAGTTGTTGTTGTTGTTGTTGTTGTTGTTGTAATAATAGTATTAGTAGTGCTAGAAAATGTAGTAGTAGTAGTGTTCCGTACTTAGGCCGCAGTGCTCTTTTTTAAGGCGTGCATGCTCTTTTTAGCAGTGCTCCATGCTGCAGTTGGCGACTTTCAAACTCAATTATTATTAATATTAGTAGTAGTAGTAGTAGTAGCTAGTAGTAGTAGTAGTAGTAGTTTTAGTTGTTGTTGTTGTTGTTGTTGTAATAACACGATTTCATGCACCATGCACCTTTTTTCTTAGCAGTGCCCCTGCTGCCTTAAACGACTTTCAACCTGAATTTTTATTATTGATATCTTTTTAGTAGTAGCAGTATTAGTAGTAGTAGTAGTTGTTCTTATCTCTCATTCGATTTTTTAGACATTTGACAGAGAACAAATTTCTGAAAGACTTTGTAGGCCTATAGTGTTGTTTCAAATCGCTCACCATTTTTTGGGCATTTCAAATGCTCTAGAATAAAACTGAGGTAGAATATATTAACAATTCTAGTACGGTTTGACTCAGCTAAGCTGGGGACAGATGAAAATGTGGGTTTAATTTGTTTCATCACTCTTCTGAATTTTGCATATCTATAGCCTACTGCAGCACTAATCCTTGCATGCTACAATGTCAAACAGGGTATCAATTATATAATATTTTTGTGGTCTATAGATTTTGCATACAAGAAGCCAGCTCTCTTAAACCCTTCTTATCTCTCATTCGATTTTTTAGACATTTCACAGAGAACAGATTTCTGAAAGACTTTGTATAGTGTTGTTTCAAATGGATCACCATTTTTTGTGGGCATTTCAAATGCTCTAGAATAAAACTGAGGTAGAATATATTGGCAATTCTAGTATGGTTTGACTGAGCTAAGCTGGGGACAGATGAAAATGTGGTTTTAATTTGTTTCATCACTCTTCTGAATTTTGCATGTCTATAGCCTACTGTAGCACACATCCTTGCATTCTCCAATGTCAAACAGGGTATCAATTATATAATAATTTTGTGGTCTATAGCAAGAAACCAGCTCTCTTAAATCCCTTCTTATCTCTCATTCGATTTTTTTAGACATTTGACAGAGAACAGATTTCTGAAAGACTTTGTAGGCCTATAGTGTCATTTCAAATGGCTCACCATTTTTTGTGGCATTTCAAATGCTCTAGAATAAAATTGAGGTAGAATATATTAACAATTCTAGTACTGTTTGACTCAGCTAAGCTGGGGACAGATGAAAATGTGGGTTTAATTTGTTTCATCACTCTTCTGAACTTTTCAAACTCAATTATTATTAACAGTATAGTAGTTTTGTAGTAGTAGTAGTAGTAGTAGTAGTAGTAGTAGTAGTAGTAGTAGTAGTAGTAATAGTAGTAGTTGTTGTAATAATAGCATTAGTAGTACTATAAAATGTGGTAGTAGTAGTGATCCGTGCTTAGGCCGCAGTGCTCTTTTTAGACATTTGAATAGTGACAATTTTTTTTTAGCAGTGCTCCATGCTGCAGTAGGCGAATTTCAAACTCAATTATTATTAATACTATTATTATTATTATTATTATTATTAGTACTAGTAGTAGTAGTAGTAGTAGTAGTAGTAGTAGTTGTATTGTTGTTGTTGTTGTAATAATAGTATTAGTAGTGCTAGAAAATGTAGTAGTAGTGAGTGTTCCGTTTTTTTATTTGCAGTGCTCTTTTTTCAAACTCAATTATTATTAATTATAGTGCGCTTTTTTTGCAGTGCTCCATGCTGCAGTAGGCGACTTTCAAAATCAATTTAGTAGTAATAATGTTTAGTAGCTAGTAGTAGTAGTAGTAGTAGTAGTAGTAGTAGTAGTAGTAGTAGTAGTAGTAGTAGTAGTAGTAGTAAATAGTAGTAAATAACACGATTTCATGCACCATGCGCCTTTTTTTCTTAGCAGTGCCCCCTGCTGCCTAAACGACTTTCAACCTGAATTTTATTATTGATATCTTTTTTGTGGTAGTATTTTGTATTAGTAGTAGTAGTAAACCTCTTATCTCTCATTCGATTTTTTAGACATTTGACAGAGAACAAATTTCTGAAAGACTTTGTAGGCCTATAGTGTTGTTTCAAATGGCTCACCATTTTTCGTGGCATTTCAAATGCTCTAGAATAAAACTGATTTAGAATATATTGATAATTCTAGTACTTTTTGACTGAGCTAAGCTGGGGACAGATGAAAATGTGGTTTTAATTTGTTTCATCACTCTTTTGAATTTTGCATATCTATAGCCTACTGTAGCACTAATCCTTGCATACTCCAATGCCAAACAGGGTATCAATTATATAATATTTTTGTGGTCTATAGAATTTGCATACAAGAATCCAGCTCTCTTTAACCCTTTCTTATCTCTCATTCGAGATTTTTTTGACATTTGACAGAGAACAGATTTCTGAAAGACTTTGTAGGCCTATAGTGTTGTTTTAAATGGCTCACCATTTTTCGGGGCATTTCAAATGCTCTCGAATAAATCTGAGGTAGAATATATTAACAATTCTAGTACGGTTTGACTCAGCTAAGCTGGGGACAGATGAAAATGTGGGTTTAATTTGTTTCATCACTCTTCTGAACTTTTCAAACTCAATTATTATTAATAGTAGTAGTAGTAGTAGTAGTAGTAGTAGTAGTAGTAGTAGTAGTAGTAGTAGTAGTAGTAGTAGTAATAGTAGTAGTTGTTGTAATAATAGCATTAGTAGTACTATAAAATGTGGTAGTAGTAGTGATCCGTGCTTAGGCCGCAGTGCTCTTTTTTTTTAAATGCGCTTTTTTTAGTAGTGCTCCATGCTGCAGTAGGCGACTTTCAAACTCAATTATTATTAATACTATTATTATTATTATTATTATTATTTGTACTAGTAGTAGTAGTAGTAGTAGTAGTAGTTGTTGTTGTTGTTGTTGTTGTTGTAATAATAGTATTAGTAGTGCTAGAAAATGTAGTAGTAGTAGTGTCGTGCTTTAGGCCGCAGTGCTCTTTTTTTAAGGCGCAGTGCGCTTTTTTTAGCAGTGCTCCATGCTGCAGTTGGCGACTTTCAAACTCAATTATTAATAGTAGTAGTAGTAGTAGTAGTAGTAGTAGTAGTAGTAGTAGTAGTAGTAGTAGTAGTAGTAGTAGTAGTAGTAGTGTTGTTGTTGTTGTAATAACACGATTTCATGCACCATGCACCTTTTTTTCTTAGCAGTGCCCCTGCTGCCTAAACGACTTTCAACCTGAATTTTATTATCGATTTCTTTTTAGTAGTAGCAGTATTAGTAGTAGTAGTAGTTGTTCTTATCTCTCATTCGATTTTTTAGACATTTGACAGAGAACAAATTTCTGAAAGACTTTGTAGGCCTATAGTGTTGTTTCAAATCGCTCACCATTTTTTAGGGCATTTCAAATGCTCTAGAATAAAACTGAGGTAGAATATATTAACAATTCTAGTACGGTTTGACTCAGCTAAGCTGGGGACAGCTGAAAATGTGGGTTTAATTTGTTTCATCGCTCTTCTGAATTTTGCATATCTATAGCCTACTGCAGCACTAATCCTTGCATGCTACAATGTCAAACAGGGTATCAATTATATAATATTTTTGTGGTCTATAGATTTTGCATACAAGAAGCCAGCTCTCTTAAACCCTTCCTTATCTCTCATTCGATTTTTTAGACATTTCACAGAGAACAGATTTCTGAAAGACTTTGTAGGCCTATAGTGTTGTTTCAAATGGATCACCATTTTTGCTGGGCATTTCAAATGCTCTCGAATAAAACTGAGGTAGAATATATTGGCATTTCTAGTATGGTTTGACTGAGCTAAGCTCGGGACAGATGAAAATGTGGTTTTAATTTGTTTCATCACTCTTCTGAATTTTGCATGTCTATAGCCTACTGTAGCACACATCCTTGCATTCTCCAATGTCAAACAGGGTATCAATTATATAATAATTTTGTGGTCTATGGCAAGAAACCAGCTCTCTTAAATCCCTTCTTATCTCTCATACGATTTTTTAGACATTTGACAGAGAACAGATTTCTGAAAGACTTTGTAGGCCTATAGTGTCGTTTCAAATGGCTCACCATTTTTCGTGGCATTTCAAATGCTCTAGAATAAAATTGAGGCAGAATATATTGATATTTCTAGTACTGTTTGACTGAGCTAAGCTGGGGACAGATGAAAATGTGGTTTTAATTTGTTTCATCACTCTTCTGAATTTTGAATTTTTATCTATAGCAGTAGTAGTATAGTAGTAGTAGTAGTAGTAATAGTAGTAACAGTAGTAGTAATTATAGTAGTATTCGATTTTTGTAGTGAAAGAAGAAAGTCTAGTTTTTTTTAATAATAATTTTTAGACATTTTCTAGACTATAAAATGTAATTTGTTTCATACTCTAGTAGTAGTGATCCGTGCTTAGTAATGGCCAAATGTTTTAGTGTAGTGATCCGTGCTCTTTTTTTTAGCTTTTAGCAGTGCTCCATGCTGCAGTAGGCGACTTTCAAACTCAATTATTATTAATACTATTATTATTATTAGTATTATTATTATTTGTAGTAGTAGTAGTAGTAGTAGTAGTTTTGTTGTTGTTGTTGTTGTTGTTGTAATTTGAATAGTATTAGTAGTGCTAGAAAATGTAGTAGTAGTAGTGTTTTCAAATTAGGCCGCAGTGCTCTTTTTTTTAAGGCATTTCAAATGCTTTTTTTAGCAGTGCTCCATGCTGCAGTAGGCGACTTTCAAACTCAATTATTATTGAGTAGTATTAGTAGTAGTAGTAGTAGTAGTAGTAGTAGTTTAGTAGTAGGGACAGA
Organism: Metaphire vulgaris; assembly: GCA_018105865.1. NCBI lineage: Eukaryota > Metazoa > Annelida > Clitellata > Crassiclitellata > Megascolecidae > Metaphire > Metaphire vulgaris. The sequence continues at coordinate 17,386 of JACLAT010000166.1, read as the reverse complement.
TGAAAATGTAGTTTTTGTTTGTTTAATCACTCTTTTGAATTTTGCATATCTATAGCCTTAGCTGTGCACTAATCCTTGCATTTTTAACGAATTTCAAACAGGGTTTTAATTATATAATATATTTTTAGTAGTAGCAGTATTAGTAAACCAGTAGTTAACCCTTTTCTTATCTCTCATTCGATTTTTTAGACATTTGACAGAGAACAAATTTCTGAAAGACTTTGTAGGCCTATAGTGTTGTTTCAAATGGCTCACCATTTTTCGTGGCATTTCAAATGCTCTAGAATAAAACTGATTTAGAATATATTGATAATTCTAGTACTTTTTGACTGAGCTAAGCTGGGGACAGATGAAAATGTGGTTTTAATTTGTTTCATCACTCTTTTGAATTTTGCATATCTATAGCCTACTGTAGCACTAATCCTTGCATACTCCAATGCCAAACAGGGTATCAATTATATAATATTTTTGTGGTCTATAGAATTTGCATACAAGAAACCAGCTCTCTTTAACCCTTTCTTATCTCTCATTCGATGTTTTTGACATTTGACAGAGAACAGATTTCTGAAAGACTTTGTAGGCCTATAGTGTCGTTTCAAATGGCTCACCATTTTTCGTGGCATTTCAAATGCTCTCGAATAAATCTGAGGTAGAATATATTAACAATTCTAGTACGGTTTGACTCAGCTAAGCTGGGGACAGATGAAAATGTGGGTTTAATTTGTTTCATCACTCTTCTGAACTTTTCAAACTCAATTATTATTAATAGTAGTAGTAGTAGTAGTAGTAGTAGTAGTAGTAGTAGTAGTAGTAGTAGTAGTAGTAGTAGTAGTAGTTGTTGTGTTGTAATAATAGCATTAGTAGTACTATAAAATGTGGTAGTAGTAGTGATCCGTGCTTAGGCCGCAGTGCTCTTTTTTTTGAGGCGCAGTGCTTTTTTTTTAGCAGTGCTCCATGCTGCAGTAGGCGACTTTCAAACTCAATTATTATTAATACTATTATTATTATTATTATTATTATTATTTGTACTAGTAGTAGTAGTAGTAGTAGTAGTAGTTAGTTGTTGTTGTTGTTGTTTGTTGTAATAATAGTATTAGTAGTGCTAGAAAATGTAGTAGTAGTAGTGTTCCGTGCTTTAGGCCGCAGTGCTCTTTTTTTAAGGCGCAGTGCGCTTTTTTTTAGCAGTGCTCCATGCTGCAGTTGGCGACTTTCAAACTCAATTATTATTAATATAGTAGTAGTAGTAGTAGTAGTAGTAGTAGTAGTAGTAGTAGTAGTAGTAGTAGTAGTAGTAGTAGTAGTAGTAGTAGTAGTTGTAATAATAACACGATTTCATGCACCATGCACCTTTTTTCTTAGCAGTGCCCCTGCTGCCCTAAACGACTTTCAACCTGAATTTTATTATTGATATCTTTTTAGTAGTAGCAGTATTAGTAGTAGTAGTAGTTGTTCTTATCTCTCATTCGATTTTTTAGACATTTGACAGAGAACAAATTTCTGAAAGACTTTGTAGGCCTATAGTGTTGTTTCAAATCGCTCACCATTTTTCAGGGCATTTCAAATGCTCTCGAATAAAACTGAGGTAGAATATATTAACAATTCTAGTACGGTTTGACTCAGCTAAGCTGGGGACAGCTGAAAATGTGGGTTTATATTGTTTCATCACTCTTCTGAATTTTGCATATCTATAGCCTACTGCAGCACTAATCCTTGCATGCTACAATGTCAAACAGGGTATCAATTATATAATATTTTTGTGGTCTATAGATTTTGCATACAAGAAGCCAGCTCTCTTTAAACCCTTTCTTATCTCTCATTCGATTTTTAGACATTTCACAGAGAACAGATTTCTGAAAGACTTCCAATAGTGTTGTTTCAAATGGATCACCATTTTGCTGGGCATTTCAAATGCTCTCGAATAAAACTGAGGTAGAATATATTGGCATTTCTAGTATGGTTTGACTGAGCTAAGCTCGGGACAGATGAAAATGTGGTTTTAATTTGTTTCATCACTCTTCTGAATTTTGCATGTCTATAGCCTACTGTAGCACACATCCTTGCATTCTCCAATGTCAAACAGGGTATCAATTATATAATAATTTTGTGGTCTATGGCAAGAAAACCAGCTCTCTTAAATCCCTTCTTATCTCTCATACGATTTTTAGACATTTGACAGAGAACAGATTTCTGAAAGACTTTGTAGGCCTATAGTGTCATTTCAAATGGGTCACCATTTTTGTGTGGCATTTCAAATGCTCTAGAATAAAATTGAGGCAGAATATGTTGATAATTCTAGTACTGTTTGACTGAGCTAAGCTGGGGACAGATGAAAATGTGGTTTTAATTTGTTTCATCACTCTTTTGAATTTTGCATATCTATAGCCTGCTGTAGCACTAATTGCATACTCCAATGCCAAACAGGGTATCAATTATATAATATTTTTGTGGTCTATATATTTTGCATACAAGAAACCAGCTCTCTTTAACCCTTTCTTATCTCTCATTCGATTTTTAGACATTTGACAGAGAACAGATTTCTGAAAGACTTTTGTAGGCCTATAGTGTCATTTCAAATGGCTCACCATTTTTCGTGGCATTTCAAATGCTCTAGAATAAAACTGATTTAGAATATATTGATAATTCTTCTAGTACTTTTTGACTGAGCTAAGCTGGGGACAGATGAAAATGTGGTTTTAATTTGTTTCATCACTCTTTTGAATTTTGCATATCTATAGCCTACTGTAGCACTAATTTGCATACTCCAATGCCAAACAGGGTATCAGTTATATAATATTTTTGTGGTCTATAGAATTTGCATACAAGAAACCAGCTCTCTTTAACCCTTTCTTATCTCTCATTCGATTTTTTAGACATTTGACAGAGAACAGATTTCTGAAAGACTTTGTAGGCCTATAGTGTCGTTTCAAATGGCTCACCATTTTTCGTGCATTTCAAATGCTTCGAATAAATCTGAGGTAGAATATATTAACAATTCTAGTTGACTCAGCTAAGCTGGGGACAGATGAAAATGTGGGTTTAATTTGTTTCATCACTCTTCTGAACTTTTCAAACTCAATTATTATTATTAGTAGTAGTAGTAGTAGTAGTAGTAGTAGTAGTAGTAGTAGTAGTAGTAGTAGTAGTAGTAGTAGTTGTTGTTGTAATAATAGCATTAGTAGTGCTATAAAATGTGGTAGTAGTAGTGATCCGTGCTTAGGCCGCAGTGCTCTTTTTTTAAGGCGCAGTGCAGCAGTGCTCCATGCTGCAGTAGGCGACTTTCAAACTCAATTATTATTAATACTATTATTATTATTATTATTATTATTAGTAGTAGTAGTAGTAGTAGTAGTAGTAGTAGTAGTTGTTGTTGTTGTTGTTGTTGTTGTAATAATAGTATTAGTAGTGCTAGAAAATGTAGTAGTAGTAGTGTTCCGTGCTTAGGCCGCAGTGCTCTTTTTTTAAGGCGCAGTGCGCTTTTTAGCAGTGCTCCATGCTGCAGTAGGCGACTTTCAAACTCAATTATTAATATTAATAGTAGTAGTAGTAGTAGTAGTAGTAGTAGTAGTAGTAGTAGTAGTAGTAGTAGTAGTTGTAGTAGTTGTTGTAGTATGAACATAATAACACATTTGCACCATGCTTTTTTTTTTCTTAGCAGTGCCCCTGCTGCCTAAACGACTTTCAACCTGAATTTTATTATTGATATCTTTTTAGTAGTAGCAGTATTAGTAGTAGTAGTAGTTGTTGTTCTTATCTCTCATTCGATTTTTAGACATTGACAGAGAACAAATTTCTGAAAGACTTTGTAGGCCTATAGTGTTGTTTCAAATCGCTCACCATTTTTCAGGGCATTTCAAATGCTCTCGAATAAAACTGAGGTAGAATATATTAACAATTCTAGTACGGTTTGACTCAGCTAAGCTGGGGACAGATGAAAATGTGGGTTTAATTTGTTTCATCACTCTTCTGAATTTTGCATATCTATAGCCTACTGCAGCACTAATCCTTGCATGCTACAATGTCAAACAGGGTATCAATTATATAATATTTTTGTGGTCTATAGATTTTGCATACAAGAAACCAGCTCTCTTAAACCCTTTCTTATCTCTCATTCGATTTTTTAGACATTTGACAGAGAACAGATTTCTGAAAGACTTTGTAGGCCTATAGTGTTGTTTCAAATGGATCACCATTTTTCTGGGCATTTCAAATGCTCTAGAATAAAACTGAGGTAGAATATATTGACAATTCTAGTACGGTTTGACTGAGCTAAGCTGGGGACAGATGAAAATGTGGTTTTAATTTGTTTCATCACTCTTCTGAATTTTGCATGTCTATAGCCTACTGTAGCACTAATCCTTGCATTCTCCAATGTCAAACAGGGTATCAATTATATAATAATTTTGTGGTCTATAGGCAAGAAACCAGCTCTCTTAAATCCCTTCTTATCTCTCATTCGATTTTTTAGACATTTGACAGAGAACAGATTTCTGAAAAGACTTTGTAGGCCTATAGTGTCATTTCAAATGGCTCACCATTTTTCGTGGCATTTCAAATGCTCTAGAATAAAACTGAGGTAGAATATATTGATAATTCTAGTACTGTTTGACTGAGCTAAGCTGGGGACAGATGAAAATGTGGTTTTAATTTGTTTCATCACTCTTCTGAATTTTGCATTATTATAGCCTAGTAGTAGTAGTAGTAGTAGTTGTATAGTAGTAGTAGTAGTAGTAGTAAACAGGGTAATAGTAATTATATAATAGCATTAGTAGTACTATAAAATGTGGTAGTAGTAGTGATCCGTGCTTAAGAAACCAGCTTTTTTAAAGTGCCCATGCTCTTATTTCAAACTCAATTATTATTTTATTATTATTTTATTATTAGAACAGATTTGTAGTAGTAGTTTGTTTATTTTGAATTTTGTTGTTGTAGTTGTTGTTGTTGTAATGTCAAACAGGGTATCAATAGTATTAGTTTGCAAAATGGTAGTAGTAGTGTTCCAGCTCTTTTGTTGTTTTATTTTTAATGCTCTATTTTTAAGTGCTCAATTTCTGAAAGACTTTGTAGGCAGTGTTCAAATGGCTCACCATTTTTAATATTATTAAATGAGTATAAAAGTAGTAGTATATAGTAGTAATTCTAGTAGTTGACTGAGCTAAGCTGGGGACAGATGAAAATGTGGTTTTAATTTGTTTCATCACTCTTTGAATTTTGCATATCTATAGCCTACTGTAGCACTAATCCTTGCATTCTTTCATGTCAAACAATTTTATTAATTATATAATATTTTTGTGGTCTATAGTTTTGCAGTAAGAAACCAGCTAGTAGTAACCCTTTCTTATCTCTCATTCGATTTTTTAGACATTTGACAGAGAACAGATTTCTGAAAGACTTTGTAGGCCTATAGTGTTGTTTCAAATGGCTCACCATTTTTTGTGGCATTTCAAATGCTCTAGAATAAAACTGATTTAGAATATATTGATAATTCTAGTACTTTTTGACTGAGCTAAGCTGGGGACAGATGAAAATGTGGTTTTAATTTGTTTCATCACTCTTTTGAATTTTGCATATCTATAGCCTACTGTAGCACTAATCCTTGCATACTCCAATGCCAAACAGGGTATCAATTATATAATATTTTTGTGGTCTATAGAATTTGCATACAAGAAACCAGCTCTCTTTAACCCTTTCTTATCTCTCATTCGATTTTTAGACATTTGACAGAGAACAGATTTCTGAAAGACTTTGTAGGCCTATAGTGTTGTTTCAAATGGCTCACCATTTTTCGTGGCATTTCAAATGCTCTCTAGAATAAATCTGAGGTAGAATATATTAACAATTCTAGTACGGTTTCACTCAGCTAAGCTGGGGACAGATGAAAATGTGGGTTTAATTTGTTTCATCACTCTTCTGAACTTTTCAAACTCAATTATTATTAATAGTAGTAGTAGTAGTAGTAGTAGTAGTAGTAGTAGTAGTAGTAGTAGTAGTAATAGTAGTAGTTGTTGTAATAATAGCATTAGTAGTACTATAAAATGTGGTAGTAGTAGTGATCCGTGCTTAGGCCGCAGTGCTCTTTTTTTAAATCGCAGTGCGCTTTTTAGCAGTTGACTCCATTTAGCTGCAGTGCATGCTGCAGTAGGCGACTTTCAAACTCAATTATTATTAATACTATTATTATTATTATTATTATTATTATTATTATTATTTAGTAGTAGTAGTAGTAGTAGTAGTAGTTGTTGTTGTTGTTGTTGTTGTTGTTGTAATAATAGTATTAGTAGTGCTAGAAAATGTAGTAGTAGTAGTGTTCCGTGCTTAGGCCGCAGTGCTCTTTTTTAAGGCGCAGTGCGCTTTTTTAGCAGTGCTCCATGCTGCAGTAGGCGACTTTCAAACTCAATTATTATTAGTAGTAGTAGTAGTAGTAGTAGTAGTAGTAGTAGTAGTAGTAGTAGTAGTAGTAGTAGTAGTAGTAGTAGTAGTAGTAGTTGTAATAACACGATTTCATGCACCATGCACCTTTTTTTCTTAGCAGTGCCCCTGCTGCCTTAAACGACTTTCAACCTGAATTTTATTATTGATATCTTTTTAGTAGTAGCAGTATTAGTAGTAGTAGTAGTTGTTCTTATCTCTCATTCGATTTTTTAGACATTTGACAGAGAACAAATTTCTGAAAGACTTTGTAGGCCTATAGTGTTGTTTCAAATCGCTCACCATTTTTCGGGCATTTCAAATGCTCTCGAATAAAACTGAGGTAATTAATATATTAACAATTCTAGTACGGTTTGACTCAGCTAAGCTGGGGACAGCTGAAAATGTGGGTTTAATTTGTTTCATCACTCTTCTGAATTTTGCATATCTATAGCCTACTGCAGCACTAATCCTTGCATGCTACAATGTCAAACAGGGTATCAATTATATAATATTTTTGTGGTCTATAGATTTTGCATACAAGAAGCCAGCTCTCTTAAACCCTTTCTTATCTCTCATTCGATTTTTTAGACATTTCACAGAGAACAGATTTCTGAAAGACTTTGTAGTGTTGTTTCAAATGGATCACCATTTTGCTGGGCATTTCAAATGCTCTCGAATAAAACTGAGGTAGAATATATTGACATTTCTAGTATGGTTTGACTGAGCTAAGCTCGGGACAGATGAAAATGTGGTTTTAATTTGTTTCATCACTCTTCTGAATTTTGCATGTCTATAGCCTACTGTAGCACACATCCTTGCATTCTCCAATGTCAAACAGGGTATCAATTATATAATAATTTTGTGGTCTATGGCAAGAAACCAGCTCTCTTAAATCCCTTCTTATCTCTCATACGATTTTTTAGACATTTGACAGAGAACAGATTTCTGAAAGACTTTGTAGGCCTATAGTGTCGTTTCAAATGGCTCACCATTTTTCGTGGCATTTCAAATGCTCTCGAATAAATCTGAGGTAGAATATATTAACAATTCTAGTACGGATTGACTCAGCTAAGCTGGGGACAGATGAAAATGTGGGTTTAATTTGTTTCATCACTCTTCTGAACTTTTCAAACTCAATTATTATTAATAGTAGTAGTAGTAGTAGTAGTAGTAGTAGTAGTAGTAGTAGTAGTAGTAGTAGTAATAGTAGTAGTTGTTGTAATAATAGCATTAGTAGTACTATAAAATGTGGTAGTAGTAGTAGTGATCCGTGCTTAGGCCGCAGTGCTCTTTTTTTTTTTTAAGGCGCAGTGCGCTTTTTTTAGCAGTGCTCCATGCTGCAGTAGGCGACTTTCAAACTCAATTATTATTAATACTATTATTATTATTATTATTATTATTATTATTTGTACTAGTAGTAGTAGTAGTAGTAGTAGTTGTTGTTGTTGTTGTTGTTGTTGTTGTAATAATAGTATTAGTAGTGCTAGAAAATGTAGTAGTAGTAGTGTGTTCCGTGCTTTAGCCGCAGTGCTCTTTTTTTAAGGCGCAGTGCGCTTTTTTTAGCAGTGCTCCATGCTGCAGTTAGGCGACTTTCAAACTCAATTATTATTAATATTAGTAGTAGTAGTAGTAGTAGTAGTAGTAGTAGTAGTAGTAGTAGTAGTAGTAGTAGTAGTAGTAGTAGTAACAGTAGTGTTGTTGTAATAACACGATTTCATGCACCATGCACCTTTTTTCTTAGCAGTGCCCCTGCTGCCCTAAAACGACTTTCAACCTGAATTTTATTATTGATATCTTTTAGTAGTAGCAGTATTAGTAGTAGTAGTAGTTGTTGTTCTTATCTCTCATTCGATTTTTTAGACATTTGACAGAGAGAACAAATTTCTGAAAGACTTTGTAGGCCTATAGTGTTGTTTCAAATCGCTCACCATTTTTCAGGGCATTTCAAATGCTCTAGAATAAAACTGAGGTAGAATATATTAACAATTCTAGTACGGTTTGACTCAGCTAAGCTGGGGACAGATGAAAATGTGGGTTTAATTTGTTTCATCACTCTTCTGAATTTTGCATATCTATAGCCTACTGCAGCACTAATCCTTGCATGCTACAATGTCAAACAGGGTATCAATTATATAATATTTTTGTGGTCTATAGATTTTGCATACAAGAAGCCAGCTCTCTTAAACCCTTTCTTATCTCTCATTCGATTTTTAGACATTTCACAGAGAACAGATTTCTGAAAGACTTCCAATAGTGTTGTTTCAAATGGATCACCATTTTTGCTGGGCATTTCAAATGCATTAAAAACTGAATATTGCATTTCTAGTAAAACTGAGCTAAGCTCGGGACAGATGAAAATGTGGTTTTAATTTGTTTCATCACTCTTTTTTTAGTACTATAGTTTGACTCCTTGCATTCTCCAATGTCAAACAGGGATCAATTATAAATAATTTTGTGGTTTTAAACCAGTTTTAAATCCCTTCTTATCTCTCACGATTTTTTTAGACATTTGACAGAGAACAGATTTCTGAAAGACTTTTGCCTATGTCATTTAAATGGCTCACCATATTTTGTAGCATTTCAAAATGCTCTAGAATAAAATTGAGGCAGAATATGTTGATAATTCTAGTACTGTTTTTGACTGTAAGCTGGGGACAGATGAAAATGTGGTTTTAATTTGTTTCATCACTCTTTTGAATTTTGCATATCTATTGTAGCACACTAATCATTCTCCAATGGGGTATCAATTATATAATATTTTTGTGGTCTATAGAATTTGCAACAAGAAACCAGCTCTCTTTAACCCTTTCTTATCTCTCATTCGATTTTTTAGACATTTGACAGAGAACAGATTTCTGAAAGACTTTGTAGGCCTATAGTGTCATTTCAAATGGCTCACCATTTTTTGTGGCATTTCAAATGCTCTAGAATAAAACTGATTTAGAATATATTGATAATTCTAGTACTTTTTGACTGAGCTAAGCTGGGGACAGATGAAAATGTGGTTTTAATTTGTTTCATCACTCTTTTGAATTTTGCATATCTATAGCCTACTGTAGCACTAATCCTTGCATACTCAATGCCAAACAGGGTATCAATTATATAATATTTTTGTGGTCTATAGAATTTGCATACAAGAAACCAGCTCTCTTTAACCCTTTCTTATCTCTCATTCGATGTTTTTGACATTTGACAGAGAACAGATTTCTGAAAGACTTTGTAGGCCTATAGTGTCGTTTCAAATGGCTCACCATTTTTCGTGGCATTTCAAATGCTCTCGAATAAATCTGAGGTAGAATATATTAACAATTCTAGTACGGTTTGACTCAGCTAAGCTGGGGACAGATGAAAATGTGGGTTTAATTTGTTTCATCACTCTTCTGAACTTTTCAAACTCAATTATTATTAATAGTAGTAGTAGTAGTAGTAGTAGTAGTAGTAGTAGTAGTAGTAGTAGTAGTAGTAGTAATAGTAGTAGTTGTTGTAATAATAGCATTAGTAGTACTATAAAATGTGGTAGTAGTAGTGATCCGTGCTTAGGCCGCAGTGCTCTTTTTTTAAGGCGCAGTGCGCTTTTTTTAGCAGTGCTCCATGCTGCAGTAGGCGACTTTCAAACTCAATTATTATTAATACTATTATTATTATTATTATTATTATTTGTACTAGTAGTAGTAGTAGTAGTAGTAGTAGTAGTTGTTGTTGTTGTTGTTGTTGTTGTAATAATAGTATTAGTAGTGCTAGAAAATGTAGTAGTAGTAGTGTTCCGTGCTTAGGCCACAGTGCTCTTTTTTAAGGCGCAGTGCGCTTTTTTTAGCAGTGCTCCATGCTGCAGTAGGCGACTTTCAAACTCAATTATTATTAATAGTAGTAGTAGTAGTAGTAGTAGTAGTAGTAGTAGTAGTAGTAGTAGTAGTAGTAGTAGTAGTAGTAGTAGTAGTAGTAGTAGTGGTTGTAATAACACGATTTCATGCACCATGCGCCTTTTTTTCTTAGCAGTGCCCCTGCTGCCTTAAACGACTTTCAACCTGAATTTTATTATTGATATCTTTTTAGTAGTAGCAGTATTAGTAGTAGTAGTAGTTGTTGTTCTTATCTCTCATTCGATTTTTTAGACATTTGACAGAGAACAAATTTCTGAAAGACTTTGTAGGCCTATAGTGTTGTTTCAAATCGCTCACCATTTTTCGGGGCATTTCAAATGCTCTCGAATAAAACTGAGGTAGAATATATTAACAATTCTAGTACGGTTTGACTCAGCTAAGCTGGGGACAGCTGAAAATGTGGGTTTAATTTGTTTCATCGCTCTTCTGAATTTTGCATATCTATAGCCTACTGCAGCACTAATCCTTGCATGCTACAATGTCAAACAGGGTATCAATTATATAATATTTTTGTGGTCTATAGATTTTGCATACAAGAAGCCAGCTCTCTTAAACCCTTTCTTATCTCTCATTCGATTTTTTTAGACATTTCACAGAGAACAGATTTCTGAAAGACTTTGTAATAGTGTTGTTTCAAATGGATCACCATTTTTTGGGCATTTCAAATGCTCTCTTAATAAAACTGAGGTAGAATATATTGATATTTCTAGTATGGTTTGACTGAGCTAAGCTGGGGACAGATGAAAATGTGGTTTTAATTTGTTTCATCACTCTTTCTGAATTTTGCATGTCTATAGCCTACTGTAGCACAATCCTTGCATTCTCCAATGTCAAACAGGGTATCAATTATATAATAATTTTGTGGTCTATGGCAAGAAACCAGCTCTCTTAAATCCCTTCTTATCTCTCATACGATTTTTAGACATTTGACAGAGAACAGATTTCTGAAAGACTTTGTAGGCCTATAGTGTCATTTCAAATGGCTCACCATTTTTTGTGGCATTTCAAATGCTCTAGAATAAAACTGATTTAGAATATATTGATAATTCTAGTACTTTTGACTGAGCTAAGCTGGGGACAGATGAAAATGTGGTTTTAATTTGTTTCATCACTCTTTTGAATTTTGCATATCTATAGCCTACTGTAGCACTAATCCTTGCATACTCCAATGTCCAAACAGGGTATCAATTATATAATATTTTTGTGGTCTATAGAATTTGACAAGAAACCAGCTCTCTTTAACCCTTTCTTATCTCTCATTCGATTTTTTTGACATTTGACAAGAACAGATTTCTGGACTTTGTTATAATTTGTTTCAAATCACACCATTTTTTGGCATTTCAAATTCTGAAATCTGAGGTAGAAACTATTAACAATTCTAGTATTAACTAGCTAAGCTACAGATGAAAATGTGGGTTTAATTTGTTTCAGTCTTCTGAACTTTTCAAACTCAATAGTAGTAGTAGTAGTAGTAGTAGTAGTAGTAGTAGTAGTAGTAGTAGTAGTAGTAATAGTAGTAGTTGTTGTAATAATAGCATTAGTAGTACTATAAAATGTGGTAGTAGTAGTGATCCGTGCTTAGGCCGCAGTGCTCTTTTTTTAAGGCGCAGTGCGCTTTTTTAGCAGTGCTCCATGCTGCAGTAGGCGACTTTCAAACTCAATTATTATTAATACTATTATTATTATTATTATTATTATTATTAGTAGTAGTAGTAGTAGTAGTAGTAGTAGTAGTTGTTGTTGTTGTTGTTGTTGTAATAATAGTATTAGTAGTGCTAGAAAATGTAGTAGTAGTAGTGTTCCGTGCTTAGGCCGCAGTGCTCTTTTTTTAAGGCGCAGTGCGCTTTTTTTAGCAGTGCTCCATGCTGCAGTAGGCGACTTTCAAACTCAATTATTATTAATATTAGTAGTAGTAGTAGTAGTAGTAGTAGTAGTAGTAGTAGTAGTAGTAGTAGTAGTAGTAGTAGTAGTAGTAGTTGTTGTTGTTGTAATAACAATAACACGATTCATGCACCATGCACCTTTTTTCTTAGCAGTGCCCCTGCTGCCTTAAACGACTTTCAACCTGAATTTTATTATTGATATCTTTTTAGTAGTAGCAGTATTAGTAGTAGTAGTAGTTGTTCTTATCTCTCATTCGATTTTTTAGACATTTGACAGAGAACAAATTTCTGAAAGACTTTGTAGGCCTATAGTGTTGTTTCAAATCGCTCACCATTTTTCAGGGCATTTCAAATGCTCTCGAATAAAACTGAGGTAGAATATATTAACAATTCTAGTACGGTTTGACTCAGCTAAGCTGGGGACAGATGAAAATGTGGGTTTAATTTGTTTCATCACTCTTCTGAATTTTGCATATCTATAGCCTACTGTAGCACTAATCCTTGCATGCTACAATGTCAAACAGGGTATCAATTATATAATATTTTTGTGGTCTATAGAATTTGCATACAAGAAGCCAGCTCTCTTAAACCCTTTCTTATCTCTCATTCGATTTTTTAGACATTTCACAGAGAACAGATTTCTGAAAGACTTCCAATAGTGTTGTTTCAAATGGATCACCATTTTGCTGGGCATTTCAAATGCTCTCGAATAAAACTGAGGTAGAATATATTGGCATTTCTAGTATGGTTTGACTGAGCTAAGCTCAGGACAGATGAAAATGTGGTTTTAATTTGTTTCATCACTCTTCTGAATTTTGCATGTCTATAGCCTACTGTAGCACACATCCTTGCATTCTCCAATGTCAAACAGGGTATCAATTATATAATAATTTTGTGGTCTATGGCAAGAAACCAGCTCTCTTAAATCCCTTCTTATCTCTCATACGATTTTTTAGACATTTGACAGAGAACAGATTTCTGAAAGACTTTGTAGGCCTATAGTGTCATTTCAAATGGGTCACCATTTTTGTGGCATTTCAAATGCTCTAGAATAAAATTGAGGCAGAATATGTTGATAATTCTAGTACTGTTTGACTGAGCTAAGCTGGGGACAGATGAAAATGTGGTTTTAATTTGTTTCATCACTCTTTTGAATTTTGCATATCTATAGCCTACTGTAGCACTAATCCTTGCATACTCCAATGCCAAACAGGGTATCAATTATATAATATTTTTGTGGTCTATATAATTTGCATACAAGAAACCAGCTCTCTTTAACCCTTTCTTATCTCTCATTCGATTTTTTTTAGACATTTGACAGAGAACAGATTTCTGAAAGACTTTGTAGGCCTATAGTGTCGTTTCAAATGGCTCACCATTTTTCGTGGCATTTCAAATGCTCTAGAATAAAACTGATTTAGAATATATTGATAATTCTAGTACTTTTTTGACTGAGCTAAGCTGGGGACAGATGAAAATGTGGGTTTAATTTGTTTCATCACTCTTCTGAACTTTTGCATATCAAACTAATGTAGCACTAATTAATATATACTCCAATAACAGGGTAGTAGTAGTAGTAGTAGTAGTAGTAGTAGTAGTAGTAGAAACCAGCTCTCTAACCCTAGTATCTGTAATAATAGCATTAGTAGTAGATTTCTAAAAAATTGTAGTAGTAGTGATCCGTGGCTAGGCCGCAGTGCTCTTTTTCAAATGCTCTCGAATAAATCTGAGTGAATTTTTTAACAGTGCTCCATGCTGCAGTTGGGGACAGATGAAAATTTCAAACTCAATTATTTCATTACTACTATTATTATTATTATTATTATTATTATTATTAGTAGTAGTAGTAGTAGTAGTAGTAGTAGTAGTAGTAGTTGTAGTAGTTGTTGTTGTAATAATAGTATTAGTAGTGCTAGAAAATGTAGTAGTAGTAGTGATCCGTGCTTAGGCTATTTTTTTTTTAGGCGCAGTGCGCTTTTTTTAGCAGTGCTCCATGCTGCAGTAGGCGACTTTCAAACTCAATTATTATTAATACTATTATTATTATTATTATTATTTGTACTAGTAGTAGTAGTAGTAGTAGTAGTAGTAGTTGTTGTTGTTGTTGTTGTAATAATAGTATTAGTAGTGCTAGAAAATGTAGTAGTAGTAGTGTTCCGTACTTAGGCCGCAGTGCTCTTTTTTTAAGGCATAGTGCGTAGCAGTGCTCCATGCTGCAGTAGGCGACTTTCAAACTCAATTATTATTAATATAGTAGTAGTAGTAGTAGTAGTAGTAGTAGTAGTAGTAGTAGTAGTAGTAGTAGTAGTTGTTGTTGTTGTAATAACACGATTTCATGCACCATGCACCTTTTTTTCTTAGCAGTGCCCCTGCTGCCCTAAACGACTTTCAACCTGAATTTTATTATTGATATCTTTTTAGTAGTAGCAGTATTAGTAGTAGTAGTAGTAGTTGTTCTTATCTCTCATTCGATTTTTTAGACATTTGACAGAGAACAAATTTCTGAAAGACTTTGTAGGCCTATAGTGTTGTTTCAAATCGCTCACCATTTTTCGGGGCATTTCAAATGCTCTCGAATAAAACTGAGGTAGAATATATTAACAATTCTAGTACGGTTTGACTCAGCTAAGCTGGGGACAGCTGAAAATGTGGGTTTATATTGTTTCATCACTCTTCTGAATTTTGCATATCTATAGCCTACTGCAGCACTAATCCTTGCATGCTACAATGTCAAACAGGGTATCAATTATATAATATTTTTGTGGTCTATAGAATTTGCATACAAGAAACCAGCTCTCTTTAAACCCTTTCTTATCTCTCATTCGATTTTTTAGACATTTCACAGAGAACAGATTTCTGAAAGACTTCCAATAGTGTTGTTTCAAATGGATCACCATTTTGCTGGGCATTTCAAATGCTCTCGAATAAAACTGAGGTAGAATATATTGGCATTTCTAGTATGGTTTGACTGAGCTAAGCTCGGGACAGATGAAAATGTGGTTTTAATTTGTTTCATCACTCTTCTGAATTTTGCATGTCTATAGCCTACTGTAGCACACATCCTTGCATTCTCCAATGTCAAACAGGGTATCAATTATATAATAATTTTGTGGTCTATGGCAAGAAACCAGCTCTCTTAAATCCCTTCTTATCTCTCATACGATTTTTTAGACATTTGACAGAGAACAGATTTCTGAAAGACTTTGTAGGCCTATAGTGTCGTTTCAAATGGCTCACCATATTTTGTGGCATTTCGAATGCTCTAGAATAAAATTGAGGCAGAATATGTTGATAATTCTAGTACTGTTTGACTGAGCTAAGCTGGGGACAGATGAAAATGTGGTTTTAATTTGTTTCATCACTCTTTTGAATTTTGCATATCTATAGCCTACTGTAGCACTAATCCTTGCATACTCAATGTCAAACAGGGTATCAATTATATAATATTTTTGTGGTCTATATAATTTGCATACAAGAAACCAGCTCTCTTTAAATCCTTTCTTATCTCTCATTCGATTTTTAGACATTTGACAGAGAACAGATTTCTGAAAGACTTTGTAGGCCTATAGTGTCGTTTCAAATGGCTCACCATTTTTCGTGGCATTTCAAATGCTCTAGAATAAAACTGATTTAGAATATATTGATATTTCTAGTACTGTTTGACTGAGCTAAGCTGGGGACAGATGAAAATGTGGTTTTAATTTGTTTCATCACTCTTTTGAATTTTGCATATCTATAGCCTGCTGTAGCACTAATCCTTGCATACTCCAATGCCAAACAGGGTATCAATTATATAATATTTTTGTGGTCTATAGAATTTGCATACAAGAAACCAGCTCTCTTTAACCCTTTCTTATCTCTCATTCGATGTTTTTGACATTTGACAGAGAACAGATTTCTGAAAGACTTTGTAGGCCTATAGTGTCGTTTCAAATGGCTCACCATTTTTCGTGGCATTTCAAATGCTCTCGAATAAATCTGAGGTAGAATATATTAACAATTCTAGTACGGATTGACTCAGCTAAGCTGGGGACAGATGAAAATGTGGGTTTAATTTGTTTCATCACTCTTCTGAACTTTTCAAACTCAATTATTATTATTAATAGTAGTAGTAGTAGTAGTAGTAGTAGTAGTAGTAGTAGTAGTAGTAGTAGTAGTAATAGTAGTAGTTGTTGTAATAATAGCATTAGTAGTACTATAAAATGTGGTAGTAGTAGTGATCCGTGCTTAGGCCGCAGTGGTCTTTTTTTAAGGCGCAGTGCGCTTTTTTAGCAGTGCTCCATGCTGCAGTAGGCGACTTTCAAACTCAATTATTATTAATACTATTATTATTATTATTATTATTATTTGTACTAGTAGTAGTAGTAGTAGTAGTAGTAGTTGTTGTTGTTGTTGTTGTTGTTGTAATAATAGTATTAGTAGTGCTAGAAAATGTAGTAGTAGTAGTGTTCCGTGCCTTAGGCCGCAGTGCTCTTTTTTAGGCGCAGTGCACTTTTTTAGCAGTGCTCCATGCTGCAGTAGGCGACTTTCAAACTCAATTATTATTAATATTAGTAGTAGTAGTAGTAGTAGTAGTAGTAGTAGTAGTAGTAGTAGTAGTAGTAGTAGTAGTAGTAGTAGTAGTAGTTGTTGTTGTTGTAATAACACGATTTCATGCACCATGCGCCTTTTTTTCCTTAGCAGTGCCCCTGCTGCCTAAACGACTTTCAACCTGAATTTTATTATTGATATCTTTTTAGTAGTAGCAGTATTAGTAGTAGTAGTAGTTGTTCTTATCTCTCATTCGATTTTTTAGACATTTGACAGAGAACAAATTTCTGAAAGACTTTGTAGGCCTATAGTGTTGTTTCAAATCGCTCACCATTTTTCGGGGCATTTCAAATGCTCTAGAATAAAACTGAGGTAGAATATATTAACAATTCTAGTACGGTTTGACTCAGCTAAGCTGGGGACAGATGAAAATGTGGGTTTAATTTGTTTCATCACTCTTCTGAATTTTGCATATCTATAGCCTACTGCAGCACTAATCCTTGCATGCTACAATGTCAAACAGGGTATCAATTATATAATATTTTTGTGGTCTATAGATTTTGCATACAAGAAGCCAGCTCTCTTAAACCCTTTCTTATCTCTCATTCGATTTTTAGACATTTCACAGAGAACAGATTTCTGAAAGACTTCCAATAGTGTTGTTTCAAATGGATCACCATTTTG
>JACLAT010000165.1:20000-73881 GCA_018105865.1 Metaphire vulgaris | reverse complement strand
TTGTTAATTTGTTAATTAACTAAGTAATAAAGTCATCCACTTCCGGTTGCTTGATATTTGTAGAAATTCAATTATTCTGAGTTTGACTACCAAATTTTACAGCTGTATCTATGCCCGAACTTACGTTATGGCACGTAATAGATGCTGCGATGTCAAAAATTCAATGGACACAAGTTCGCGGACCCGAGACGCCAGCTGCCAGTCCTTCACTTAAGGGGTCTATGGTAACAACTCTCTATAAGTAGCAATATTCATGATTTTCTAAAGAGTTGAGAGAATCTACATATGCTGAATTTAGAGAAAAATAGCAGGCCTACAAAAACAGTATTAATCTAGTAGCATTTCGCTTACGGTGGCGTATCTCTTTATCTTTGATTTCGTGATGTGCTTAATTGCCACCTGAAACAGGAAACATAGAACAATTGCTACTTTTCATGGAAAACCGATAATGATCGATAAAACCGATAATTGGCTCTGCAGTCTACACTTTAAAAGATAAAGCAAGTATCTACAGGTACGGATACGAAAGTAGCCAGTGACGATTCCACCATGCTGATGACTGGGGATGCATCCCCCACCTGGGTTCCGAGTGACCTTTTCTGCTTGTCAACCTTTTTTCGGTGAGCTTTTAAAAAATTTAGTGAAAAATACTGCAAATGGCCTTTTTTGCTTGTCGACCTTTTTTGGCAAGGTTTATTAACATTTAAATTAGTGGGCAAAACACTAACAATGACCTTTTTCTGTCTTTCTTTTTCTTCTTCTTCGCTTTGCATCCCGATTCCCCCCGCCAACTTCCTATATATTTTTAATCCCCCACCAAGAATTCCTGGAACCGCCACCGAAAGCATAGTGTTATACAAATGGAACATTACATTACATTAAGCAGACTGTCTATGTCAAAGTAAACGTTTAAAGTAGCCAACTTGCAGACTATTGCGAATTTTTGAATAATTAAGACCTTTGAATTTCCCAATATCTGCAATGGTTAGTTACTTAGACTCGTCATCTATTTTATGTAGGCCTACCTTGATTGCGATTCAAATTCAATCTACTAACTACACTGTAAGCTAAGATCATCAATAGATAGTATATGCATTAAAATTGTTAGACTATAAACGTTATAATGGGTGGGGGCGGGCGGTGATCATTAGGCTACTTACAGGAACTTTATCTTCTATTCTGGTTCCGGCGTAGACAGTTCCAAAGCCTCCGCTGCCAATCTGCTGTTCCGCTCGATATTTCGACGCAAATTCTTCCATTCCACAGTTTTTGACATCTGCAAACGTTTATTTGTGCAGAATTAAAAAGCTACTGATCAACAAACTTAGACTATTTAAACAAACGCCATTTACGCGGTGCTAGTATTTTAGCAGTTAAACAGGGGGCGAGGGAGAGAACTGACAACTACCCTGTTTTTATCGATGTCATGAAAATGTGAAGGATAAATTATGGACTTTAACTTATGAGGCAGCATTTATCGTTATATATATATATATATATATATATATATATATATATATATATATATATATATATATATATATATATATATGCCTATATATGCATACATTGATTGGTCGCTATTTACATGTAGATAGAATATAATAATAGGCCTAATACACTGTCCTTCGCTATATAAATCAACGAGATTTTACTTACTTACTTACTTACAATCCTGCTGGTTTCATCCGCTTAACGTCACATTTTAATAAATCTCAATTCACTATCAATGTCATTGGTGTAACCACAGGGGCACGAAAAGCCGCCCCCCCATATTCAGGCCGGGATCAGTCAAGGGATTTGCCAAAAACCGTTGAGATGTTTTTCGGGGAGGGGTAAGAAAGGATAATTGGAACAACTACTAGACTTTTTACTCGAAAATATCGATGTGTTTTCCCAATTAAGAACCCACTAATTATATATTAATAAGCACATGTAATGCTAACTGCTAATAACGCACAATCTAATAGTTTCGAAACAGAGGCGGATCCACAGGGGGCCGTGTCCCTATTGAATGCCTGGTCCCCAGTGCACCCCATACTTTAGCATACACACTCTAAGCAACTATAGACTAGACCAGGTTTATGAAAAGTAGTTTGCTCTATATGCTTAGAAGTTGCCACCCAACGCACCCTCCCACACTTGCCAAATCCTGGAGCCGCCACTGTTTCGAAAGTGTCGTTTACCGAACATGTCAGTACGCAACTACGTGGCCTATAGCCTAGGCCTACCTGTCTCTTTAGGCGTAGAATGAACGTCTGAAAACTGTGGCGCCACATAAAGTGGTGCATCATCAATTCCATTTTCTGAAGCAGTAATCACGGATGAGAGGATCGTTGCTGCATCCAATTCAACTGTTATAATTATGTCGTGCATTTTAATCGATGGATCACGTAGGCCTAGACGACCTGTCTCTATAGGTCTGTCACTTCGCTCGATCAATTTGCAGTTATCGGCTGACTTTATAGATAGGAGATTCAACAGCACTGTCTTTGCCGCTTTGCGGTTTTGAAATATATTCTTGTCCGAAAACGTATATAATTGACAGTAACGCGGTGTATATTCCTGTTGTGAAATAGCGAAGGCTGTAGGCCTACGTAGGCCTAATCACATAATAAATCCACTGTTAGAATATCGCCAAAATGTCACTCTAAACGAATCGAAGACGAAGACTGAGACAAAGATCGAATTCGATGCAAAATCGGCTTTATATCTTGACTATCAACAGAAGAATTTGATTAGATAGAGTGTTGTACTGTGTATCGGCCTACATGTAGCCTATAATGAGATCCTGGCATGTCTTAAATACAACGCCGTTGACTCATGTGTTTATACTCAGGCATTACGTGCGATAGGCCTATAGGCCTATATCGGTGATAGTTTCGGAAAAGTTGGGTTTGTTCCGGATTTAGGTCCGGGTTTCTGAGACATTTAATAATATTGAGCCATGAAAATTGCACGATGATTCACTTAGTAAACGGATATTATTTCCGTATAGTAAAACCGAAAAGTTTCTTCCTTGTTTCTTCATTGCTTACGGACATGAGTAGCGAAACAAGATTCCCGAATGCTTAAAATAGAAACGTCAATGGGTTTTCCCGACGGCGTGGGTTGAGTTATAATTAGCCTTCTTAATGAAAACTGCAGGACTGTCATTTAGAATGATGAAGGTGGCTTCTAGGTTACCCATAATTATTGCAATCGGCTGGCTTAATAGAATTTACGGCTGTCTTTCGGCTAAGCCGATAAATAAATGAACTAGCATTATTGCCAATTTATTGGCTAAAAATCTACGCGATTTTATAATTATTCGGCTTGGATAAACTTATAGGCCTATAGGCCTTATAGAGGCCTATGGAAGTGAAGAGAAAAGTTAGTTGAGTGATGGTCGGTGGCGCACCCAGGGTTCTGAAATAGGAGGCACAACGACTATATTCTCCAACGATCAAAAATGTCGCTATGGAAATTCTTCACATTGACGCTCTTCTGTCGTACTACCTACCCCTCACCCCTCGATGAAATAGGCAAATCTCACCGGCAGGCCCGCCGAGAGGGGTGAAGGGGGCAAATGCCCAGGGACCCGGCGATCTGTAGGGGGCCCGGGCGGGTCTGCAGTTAGGGTTAGCCAACTTAGCCCGTCAACAAGGCACAAGACAGGTTTTAAGTTTTAACTTCCTCCTGAAAAGACTGACAGGCAAAAAAGGTCGTCACCCCTTTATGGGCCCCGCGACTGTTCTGCCCAGAGGCCCGGAATTTCTCTTGGCGGCCCTGGTCACCGGTTTTGCGCAAATCTCACGACCGCTCTCGGCCAGAGTAAGAAGGACCCTTGCTCCCTCGTGCCCCTCGTGGCCAGTGGCGGCTCCAGGATTTGGCAAGTGGGGGCCAACTATTTGTTGATAGTATGTAGTAGTAAGTATAAGTCCCACCAGGGGGCCACTGGGGGCAATGCATTCAATAGGGGGCACGCCCCCCCCCCCTCCGGGCCCACATGTGGAACCGCCGCTGCTCGTGGCTAGGCCAGTGAAGATGGGCACCATCACTATGTAGCTTATGTTGGAATCATTCACTTAAAGAATTCTGGCTGTCTTAAAACATGTCCAATGGTCTATAAGCTCAAATCAACTTCAATTCGGTGTATTTTATTGGCAATCAAAAAGTAACCATTACGGCAACATGAGCGCCATCTGGCGAGGTTTGCTGAATACCTCTGCACGGACGAAACAAGATATAAGAGAAAGACGAAATATCTAAAGAATAAAGATAGACCTACGTGAAAGGGGCTCCTAGGCATATCTTTTGAGAGAATAAAACCATTTTGAAATCGTTCGCGTGAAGTCGAAACGTTTACTGATAGGGCGAGGACAGAGACGTCACAACATTTTTAAAGTTCACATCTTTAAATGTTGCGAAAAGGCTTCGACAGCAGGGGCCTATTAGGCCCCATAGGGTCTATAACCTAGATCAAATTTTCGAAAATATTCAATGTGCAAAGATTATTCAGAAAATTCTAGAAAAGGTCTCTTTTCCTGTCAAATGCTTGTACAAGTAGGCCCAACAATCTCTAAAATGCGTTTTTATAGAAGCCCCTTTCACGTAGACCTACTTAGTTTATTTAGGCCTAGTTATTATGAGACATATAAAGCACTAGGCCGACATACAAAGAAGGCAAAAGAGGAAGAGGAAGACCCAGGAAAAAGTGAATAGATAACATCAAAGAAGACTTCGAAAGATATCAAATGACAATAATAGATGGAATGAGATTAACAACGGAAAAAGATAAATGGAAAAGTTTTGTGTCTAGCTATTGCCGCTAATGAGCTGTCAGAAAGCAACTATGATGATGATGATGATTGTGAAACAGAAAAAGAATGAGAATGTAAAGCAATGTTTATTCTAGTCACCTTGACATTGGGGGATTTTTCAATGTTGGAGGGGGGAGAGAAAATCTGAGTGTCCGAAATGACTCCGAAACTCCGAAAATGTTGACAAGCAAAAAAAGGTCACCATATCCTTCCTTATCTTTCCTTTTATCCTTGTCCCAAAATGGAAAGCCCCTTCTCGTCACACTTTTGGAGGAAAATTTCCAGCCCCCAATGCAACATATATTTTTTTTCGTGGGGGAGGAATTTTCTAACTTTGGGGGAAATCCCCCCAAAACAGGCCTAGAATAAAACTGATGTAAAGTAATAAGCTTATAATAACAATAATATTAATAATAATATTAATAACAATCAATAATATAATACAATGTAACAATAGTAGGCCTAATGATAATGGTGGAACGGGTAAGGGAGAAGCAGATGGGTTTTGGTTTAAACAGTGAGAGAGTTGAACGGGTAGGGGAGAAGGAGATGGAGAATAAGACGGAGAGGAAAGGCCGGCGCTGGTAGAGAATGGAGAGGCCGAAGGAGATGGCAGCGTGCCAGAGCGGAGCTTATAAAAGAGGGAAGCGCGGGTAGAAGAGGTCTTGGTTGGTTGGTTGGCGTTGCGGCCGAGGTAGGTCTGCTAGAGACGCGGGAAGACGCGGTCAGCGGGAAAGACCCGGATGCTAAAGAAGAAAGGACGGATCGGAAGGACAGGGAGATCGAAGGACGGAGCAGGAGCGAGTGGTGATGGTAAGAAGTTTAATACTAATTCTGTATTGCGTAGTGGTCGTAGAATAAATTCGATTAGTTCACATTTAGACAGCCTTGACGATTGTTATATGTTTATTGGAAGCCTTATAATGTTAATAATAATCACATTTTAAAACTAAGACAGTCTTATCCATTATCTCTCGGTTATCATCAACTAAGGGAACCCAGCGGACGAACGACATCGGGTCAGGGGAGGGAGGAAGGAACCGCTCTAGGGGAACAGGATTTAGAAGGGGAGTTGGTAGAAATAGAGGGTACCCCCCCCAGAGTCGTTGAAATAATAACAATTACAATTTCGGTGGAGACTGAAATTCTACTCGGAAATTAAATTCAGGGACGTCATTTGTGGGGCAGGGAGGCCGTTGTCTCCCCCCCCCCCGATTTTTAGGAAATTTTTTTGCCAATGTTTGTTTTAATTAGGTTTAAAATGGAAATTTGGGTGGCTAAACAGGTAAAAAGACTACTGAAAAGCAAACAAGTCATCAAGCCGCCACACAACCCTTAAAGGAGGGCTTGATGTTGAGTAATCTGAAGTAACTAATACTAATCGCACAAAAATGGCCGACAAGCAAAAAAGAGGTCGCCAACTTTTTCGCAAACTCGCAAACTTGTCAGACCGAAAGTGTTTTACCCCTCCCCTGAAAAACAGTGAAATGACGTCTCTGATTAAATTTACACTTATCCATAAGATGGATATGCTTGAGCGCTATATCGTGAATATTAATGAGAGTGTAAGACCCAAAAATATTAATTAGTAATTCATGACAGTCAAGGTTGCCAGTGTGGGTTATTTTTTACCAAATCTGGGTTTTTTGGGCCTCGTCTGGTTATCTGGTAATTTTTTGGCGGAATCTGGTTATTTTTTAAATCTGCGAAAACTTTAAAAAAATGCCTGATTTACGCAGTGAGAGTGAGAAAAAATTAGGAGTTTTCAGTTTTCAGCATGTTGAAAACTCTTTTTTTGCTTGGAAAAAGTTTAAAGTTTACCTCTTTACCTTGCTTGAAGACAACGAGACGACCTTTTTTTTTGCTCGTCAAGACTTTCTGGAGACGTTGTGCTATAAAATTTTCCCAAAAATTTTCAGGTTTGTCGCAATTATTATGAATTTTATCATCTTTTTTGACCTTTTGGGGACCTGGTTTTTTCTGGTTATTTTTTAAGGCACGATCTGGGTTTTTTCAAAATGTTCACTGGCAACACTGATGACAGTTGGTTTAAAATTTATTCGAAATTTTGAAAGAGAAGGCGAACGATTTTGCAATTTGGCTGCATGCAATTTCAGTCAAAAACGAATAAAAAAAACAGAAATACAGGCCTTCAGTGAGATAACGAATTTCAGGTATTTGATATAATAATATTATTATAGGCCTATATTCGCAACATTTATCGTAAAGAGAATCTTCAAGCATTACGAAGAAGTGGCATGCTCGGGGCTCCAGATTGTTAGCCTACCTCTACAGACGAAATTTTAGTCTGATCCTACAAGGCTACAAGGGCCTTAGGGTTGCGCCTTACCACCCTACCGATAATATTCTTATCCTTGATTTTGAATGTTGGAAATAATGCATAGAGATATGAATTTTTGAGCAATAATGTCTAGATTATTGTAGAATTTTAAGAGTCTATTATATCGGCAAATTGAATCACATTTGTATTTCTGTTCTTATTGTTTTACAACTCCACTTCAACACTGAATATTAATTTGGATTATATTTTTATACACTCTCGACTATGGTTTTGTGGTAGGTGTGCAGCAGTTGTCTTTAGAAATGGCCTTTTTTGAGCTTTGGTCATTTGAGGAGTATGAGAAACGGATCGACGAGGCAAATGAGGATGTTAGCAAAACTCCAATTGACCTTCGGGAGTATATGTCGGAAGAGGATCTGGTTAAAATGTGTGACCTGGAAAAGACAGTTTGCATCAATCGACTTAAACACTACTTGATTATGAAGAAACTTGGTAATTTAATAGAAATGACTATATTTGTCAACTTTCCTTTGCACATCATGTATTAAGAGCAGATGAATGCCTAATCACATTTTGATGTGTACTGTTCATCCTTCAGACTTCACGGTGGTGACTGACCTATTCCCATTGTATGAAATTCTGTCTAATTCAAATGATGACTCCGTATTTTCATCCGGATGAACTGTGCATTTCGAAGACAACACAGAGCCATAACTAGATGTGGGTAGGGGTGGGCAAGCTGCCTCGGGCGCCGTCTTAGGGGGTGCACCAGAATCCATGCCTTGATTTTACTCATGATGGGATGTCTTACAATCAAGAAGTTAAAAGCGCCCATTGCCGGTATGTATGATTACAAAGAAAAAATAAGTCAGCACTTCTAATACTTTATTTACTCCTTGAGGCAGTGAAAAGTGAGAGAAAAATATAAAAAGGTCATCACCAGGTTTTCAGTTTTCAACCTATATTTGGGAGGGGCGAAAAATTGATACCTTGCCTCTGGTGCCAAATACTCTCGCTACGGCTCAGAGACAACACAGATTATTTAGTCGCACAGACATTTTTATGCTTTAGCATCTAATGTATGCAGATGACAAATGGTGATTTCACTTTCAGATTCAAACACTTGTATTTAGATGTCTTCTAGGATTGTTTCAAATCACAATAATAAAGCAAACTGCATGAGCTTATAGCTAATTACCTATATGCTTCAAATTTTAATCCTTCAGCATCGGTGATTTCTTATTTACCCCAAAATGATGAAATTAAGATCTTGTAAACATTTCATCAATTCTGATTTTCTTCATTTGAGAATGAGACTCATTTATTCTCAATGTTAATTATTATAAATATATAACTTTCATAGGGTGAAAAATTGTCTACTACCCGAACCATGGGGATCTTTGTCTTCAGTTTATGCACTGCATCAATTTGAACATCTAATAGGTTTTATTATGACTATTTTATTATATATTTTGAAGATACAGTCAGGACTGTATTTGCAGCATATCTGATATCTTGTTTACTATTGCAGCTCTTTAATATTATATTTGTTTAACTCGGTATCTACATTATGTCTGTATTTTATAACTGCTTGAGGCATTCTTGTAGGCATAACATCTTATTCAAATGATATGACTGTGTTGATTCCCTTGCAAATGTTTTGTAGGCGCAAACATTCGACCTCCAGAGTTTCTAAATAAATCACAGCGGCCTAATCACAGACCTAACAGGCCAGAGAAAAGCATGGACCATACCTGGAACCCTGGAACACGAGGGAAGAATTCTAAAAGTACTTAAAGCGCTATTTGTCAATTTTTCAATTGTAGAGTCTTATTCAGAGTGGTATACATTTGAGAGTCAGACATGTGGGAAAATATTGACAGTTCCCCAGTTCCCCTTCCCCTTGCAATTTAAAGAGTGGACTAGTAAGTAAACCGTGACCTTAAATTCTTTCCTCCCTCCTACATATATCACAGTGGTCTAGCCTCAAAATGAATAGAGACTTTATTGTTTGAGCATTAGTATATTTCTTTAATTGTTAACATATTTCTACAAAGGAATGAAGAAGCTCTAGATGATTATAATAAGTCTGTTGTTTAGTTCCTTTCTTTCTTTGTTAGATTGGAAACCCACAGTACGAAACACCAACAAAATTGCCAAGAATCCTTCTCTCAGTCAGGTTAAGACCATTTTCTGTACAATGTCCATATAAAAAAGTTACCGGTAATAACATTAGTGGGTATGAAAGGTTGTGCTGGCTTTGATACTGGGACCACCATTATTGATTTCACAGCAATTGATGCATAACTAAAGGATAACGGATTTTTAGTACTAATATATCTAATGTAATTAGACTTATTTTTAAAGTTTCCTTTTGCATAATTCAAAAATGAATTTCTGAGGCAATGAATATTTTTACTTCGCTTTTGTTATGGTGAATGTGGTTCACCTACAGAGAGAGGAAATGGGATCTCCTCACGAGGTGGTGGCAAATATGTCTCGACCTGTTGTACGCGAGTCTTTTTATGAATTTCGACGTGTTGAAGCACGGAGGCTATTATATCGACTGCAAAATGAATTGGAGTTTATACTCTTCCTGAAAGAAATGGCTGAAAAGAAAGTAATTGGTTGTGATGAACTTGACTTTCTTGATCCTACAGGTATTGATGTTTTTAATAATTGGCATTGATAATGAGATTTGCTTTAAGCAGATGATTTACCTTTCATATAATTTGATCAATGGTGCTGTAAATACTGGGTATGCAATTTCTGAGCAAATCATACAGTCAAGTTGATCTCCCAAAAAGGTGTCTCATACCCAATGATGACCAAAACATTCATTCTGCTGATATGCAATTCTAAAATTTGGGATCCTGAGAATTCAGTGTTTGAATTTCAAATATGCTGTTAAATGCAGGTGATGTCAATTTGACTAAATTGAAGAAGATTATTCGGAAAAAGCAACGAAATGAAGGTTGCAATAGATATCCAAAGAGAAATATCAGCAAAATTAATTATTGTGAAGACAAGGAGCCAGGCGATGATGAATATCTTTGTAAGTGCTATGTGACAATATTTTGTTTCAAACAATCCATAAACTTCCATGGTGCCACTATCATAATGCGCAGGGTATCAGCTGATGGCGGGCGCATGAGAAGTATTGTCGAGATGCACGCTATCATGGTATGTACAGTTGGATATGAGAGCATTTATGAAAGATGTGTAGAACCAAGACCACATCACTGCAGATTTTCAAGATTAGCAGCTTGAAATTTGTTGAATGAGCTGTGAATCTGACTCTGACATTTTGAAGTTTATCTGTATTGATAATCAATCACATTTAACAAGAACACTGCCTGCACCAGTACTCAAGTTCTATAAATAAATATAAATAGTGCCCTGTGCTTCATTAAAATTCTATGCTGATGATAGATTTTAGCTTCTATGTTTTATTTATGGTTAATTCCCTTCATATTTTGGTAACTATTCGTGATTCCATATTCATTTTCTTCAGGCAATTGCTTTATGTATTTATGATTTCAAAATAGCAGCAGTTGTTTGTCCTTATTATATGCAGTGTGCACAGAATGTAACAAGGAGCACTTGCGTGGACGTTGCCCCGTCCATGGTTTACCTTCTTTCATTCAAGACAAACAGACCAGTGGTAGACATGCAGGAAATGCAGTACAGCTGAAGGCTCCTAATAATTATGCTGTTTGGACTACACCGGATTGTCTTGAGGTTGCACCTTCAAGCATTTCTGGTGCTGGATATGGAGTGTGGACTCGGCAGACATTCATAAAGGGAACAATGTTTGGACCCTATCGAGGGAAGAAGGTTTATGAAGAGATAGTTGCTCGTAAATCCAGCTATGCATGGGAGGTAAATGATGAAGTTTTTAGCTGTCTTGAATATTCCTGGAATTTAGAAATATTAAATTATAAAATTTGTTTAAAGCAATTTGCATGTCCTATTTTATGAATAGCTTCTTTATAATGTAATTAATTATATTCTAAAAGTTTCTGCCTAGAGACATTTTCTTTCATTGGAATAAACAATATTTGTATATTTTAATTAATTTTGAAGATCTATAATGATGGAAAATTGGATCATTATGTTGATGCTGAAGATCCTTCTCACTCAAATTGGATGCGATATGTCAATTGCTCTTCTTCTGTGTCAACACAAAATGTGAATGCATTGCAGTTCTGTGGGCAAATCTATTACTGTGCTTGCATTGACATACCACCAGATACAGAGATGGTTGCGTGGTATGGTGATCATTACGCAGAAGAATTGCAGCTTCTTGAAAGAACTTTTAAGTCACAAGGTTTGGGAAAATCTTCAGATAGCATTAAATTATTTCGATTAAATAATTAAAATTATTGCATAAAAATTATAATCGCTGGGTGAAAAATGACTCAGTTGTGCCATCCCTGAGTGAGAATGTTTACTATGTGTAACTGTTTTAGTTTTCATTATTATTTCCGGTACAAGTATTACCTATGACTGAATGAAATTCATACTCTGAAGTTGTAATTGTGATAAGTTTAGTCACTATGAAATTCTACCGAATAAGATATATGGGCAGGTCCTATGTTATTTGATATACTGTCATCCGATTGTTGTCTGAATGGTTTGTGGAGCTGAGAAAATGAAGGAGAAAGAGGTGAAGCATATTAAACTGAAGTTTAGCTGAAAAACGTACCTGATATTTAGCTATTTGGCCACTGACACCATCAGTGACTAATGATAATGACGACAATGATGATTATGACGACGATGAAAGTGAAACAAATCTAGAAGATTTCAACGTAGTAGATATGAATTCTGGTTCTGGAGATGCTTCTTTGATTGCAACTTTTTTATATGAATATGACATTCTATTTTCTGTGTGTTAAATTTCCGTGCACTGAGCGACTTTGGTGAGATTCTTATTTTCTTTTGCACGTTGTCATTTTCAGTCGGTCGTGTAATCGTCAATAAAGTCGATTGCAACAACCTGAAGAAGAGCATAAAGGTTGATGAATTTCCTTCATCTGAGATAAGAAGAGACCTTGGATTTGAAGTGCGTCAATTGGAATCCCATGAACTCAATGATGTAATTTCAGCCAATTGCTCTGAAGAAGGAAAACGTGGATCATTTGTTGAAGACAAAGAGAAACCGCATCTGTGTTCACAGTGCAATAAGTCATTTAGAACTAAATCGCTTTTGAGGCAACACATGAGAATTCACACTGGAGAGAAACCCTACGAATGTTCTGCTTGTGGGATGAAGTTACGCCATACAAGTGGTCTGATTTACCACATGAGGATTCACACTGGAGAAAAACGCTACGAATGTTCCGTTTGTGCGAAGAGGTTTTACAGTGTAGGTAATCGAAATGTTCACATGAGAATTCACACTGGAGAGAAACCCTACGAATGTTCTACTTGTGGGATGAAGTTATGCCATATGAGTAGTCTAAGTTACCATATGAAGAGGATTCACACTGGAGAAAATTGCTACGAATGTTCCGTTTGTGCGAAGAGGTTTTACAGTGTAGGTAATCGAAATGTTCACATGAGAATTCACACTGGAGAGAAACCCTATGAATGTTCTGTTTGTGGGATGAAGTATAAACAGCAGAATTGTCTAAGTTACCACATGAAGAGGATTCACACTGGAGAAAACCGATACGAATGTTCCGTTTGCGCAAAGAGGTTTTACAGTGCAAGTAATCGGAATGTTCACATGAGAATTCACACTGGAGAGAAACCATACAAAAGTACTGTTTGTGGCAGGAAGTTTAGCCAGTCAAGTATTCGAAGGCAACATGAGAATTCACACTAGAGAAAATTCATTTGAATGAATGTCTCTCGTGTGCAGTGAAATTTTCTCATTTGAGTCATTGAAAGTTCAAATTGAATAAGCACAATTATATTAGAGACTTTAGTAGAAAAGAAATCTACAACTCATTTCATTTGTTGTGAATTGTTCTGATCTGTTTGATAGTTTTATATATATATATATATATATATATATATATATATATATATATATATATATATATATATATATATATATATATATATATATATAGATTCATCGTTTGTGATGCACATGGTGAATTTTTCAAGCAAATATAATAAATTAGCTCATAATTGTTCACAACTTACATAAGTGTTCAATAGAAATGTTTTATCTTTTGGCAGTTTTCAAGTGTTTCACGAGTTTGTTTTGATTTTTTGCATTATAATTTTGGAGAAGCCTTTGCGAAATGTTCATTCATTGTATTGTTCGACTCATCGGTTGATTGTGCTAATTTACGTTGATGAAACTGTGAAAGGGACTTGCTTTATTCAGGACTTTTTGTGCAAAATGTTCTTAAATTAGAGCAATGCTCTTGTTGTTCCGCTTAATCGCATATTGCATACTTATTACTTATTTCCTTTCTTTATCTATAATCTACCGAATTATTTATCTGTAATTCCTCCGTAACCACCACCATCAGCACCCTTCACCAGGATCATTGTTCTTATTTCGAGTTATTAGTAATATTAGACGTTTTATGTAGCGGTTTCCGAGCCATTCGTGAAGCTGTCCAAAATTCTCTGGAAAATGTGAATTTCAAATTTCAATTCTATTACATTATATGAAGTCAGATTAGCGTGACTCTCTTGAAAATATAAGGATAAGGTTCTCAAAACGCCAGAATCCTTCCCGATCGCACAGGGCAGCGGGGCAGATCTCCGTGTCTAGTCAGCCTCTAGCGGGTGAAGGCTGAATTTTTAGCCCACGTAGCAGGCTACGGCCCATTCCCTGCATACATAAATGGAGTTAATGTACTCGGGTTGAGTTGAGTATCTGGAAGGACGAGTAGGACGCTGGTGCAGTAGTCTATTCGAGATAGAAGGTATGCATGTGTGAGTTGCATTGCTACTGCAGTTGGAATGTAACTGCTATTCTAAGAAGCTGGTAGCAGTGGCGGTTCTAGGGTGGAGCTGGCGGCTGTAGCCTCAGATTTCAGCTTTGCCCCAGATAATAACAGTCGACGACTATTTTGCTCGTTTTCAGTTTTTTAAAAGTTAGAAAGTGTTGGCATCATTGATTGACTAGGGCATAGTCCCCCCAGTTTTCTCCGGTTAGAACTGCTACTGGTTGATAGTAGCAATTCCGATCTAGCTAGATGACTGACGTGACTGTCAATGGAACGCGTCTCGTCGATAACGACACATCGGAGTGGTGTGCTCTTGGAAAGGCTCAATTCCTCTAATGAGCCGTTTTCAGCGATTAAGCAACCAGTTGCATCATTCTCAAATTATTTCCCTTTCATTTCAATGACAATTGGGCATTTACGGATATTCTGGTGACAAATTTGAAAGAATTACACAAAATGATAACGAGGATATTGGTATCCTAAGTGATTTCAAAATATCATACAAATTACGCGCAACTAGTTTATTTTATATGAGCTGCTTGCATCTATCAATCAATCAATGATAATTACGAAACATTGACATTTCTTAAATCGCTGATAAATCGTTATGCGTAATTATTATTAGAGTATGCGGCCAGCTTGCGGTTTATCGTGGGAATACGATGGTACGACTTCATCAAAAACAACGAAGCCTTCAAGCGTGCAGCACTACCTCAGTTAACTGAAATGTTGTCCAAGCGTCGTCTTGCTCTATTTGGTCACGTAGCTCGTCTTGAAGAGGATGTGCCAGCGCATCAGGCAGTGTTTAATCTAGACTCTTGGACTCCGGGGAACTGAAAAAGCCGGAGAGGAACTGACAAATCCGGGGGGAATTCTGCTAGGGGCCGCTGTTAGTCCACGTAGTAGGCCTATTCCAAAATTTCCGGGGAATTTGAAATTTCCGGGAAAAAAGGGCAATCCTTCCCGGAGACGGCCTAGATTAAACACTGGCATCAGGGACCAGGGTACTACGGCATCAGGTCGACGGGACATTTGGACGTCGCCCTGGTTCCTCCTGGAAGCGCCCTCTGGGGCGACCTAGAAAGCGGTGGATATCGATCAGCTTCGACAGGACAACAACATCCACCTCTCTCTCTCTCTCTCTCTCTCTCTCTCTCTCTCTCTCTCTCTCTCTCTCTCTCTCTCTCTCTCTCTCTCTCTCTCTCTCTCTCTCTCTCTCTCTCTCTCTCTCTCTCTCTGGCGACGCGCCGTTCTCAAAGGTCACACTATTGATGCAGCGCAACGGCCCATCGCTGGCTACGCGAACTAACTACATTTTAATATATTGGGAAGTCTATTTGATTAGCTGAAATAGCTTCATATGCGATGTCTAGGCATGAACAGACTCACAGGGTATGAAAGCGCAACGAAGGAGCACGAGGTTGGCTGAGTATGATTTAGATTTTAATAACTTCTTGTGTGATAGCCTAATATTCATTCTTGTAATATTACATCAACTTAGGCCTATTAATGCATCTCTCTTTTCGATGTAGGAATTAATTGTTGAATGTTCTGTTAATAAATTGCAAATTTAATCAGAATTTTTCACTAAATTACAATATAATCCCAAAATTTCTAATATAAAAATTAGCACATCCTCTTTAAATATATGGCTATAAACATCTGTAAAATTTTCCTGGAGGGTCGGCGCATTTTGACCCAGGGTTTGTCAAAATATATCCGATGAAAGAGGATGGTACCTATTTTATAGCGCCACCCTATATGCAAATAATTCATTCAAGTTGTCAAAAACGTGAATCCTTGAAGAGAATCCACAGCGACGATTACGAGACACTGTAAAATTCCATGTAGGATTATTGGATTAATGAAATGTCAGCAACAGGTCTTGCAAATTTAATATTAATCAAAAGTCTACTCCAGAGAGGAAAATAAATGCAGAATGTCGATTCCAATTAGGCCTAAATGATTTCCAGCGATAACATAATTTCTTGTGTTTCCATCAGTAAAATTCCAAAGCAAAGCTAAATAAGATATCCATTACCCAAGCAAATAGTTTCAATATTTAAATATTTAACAATGAGAAACAGTGGCGGTTCCCGAAATTCTTGCTGGGGGGGGGTGAAAAAACTATTGGAAGTTGGTGGGGGGATGAAGGTGAAGAACAAAAAAAAGAAAAAAGTTAATTGTTAGTAGTGTTTTGCTCACTAAATGTTAAGAAACCTTAATGCCAAAAAAGGTCGACAAGCAAGAAAAAGAAGATAATTTGCAGTATTTTCACTAATTTTTTTTTGAAAACTCACCGGAAAATAGGTTGACAAGCAAAAGAAGGTCATCCGGAACCCCGGAATTCATCAACATGGTGGAACCGCCACTGATGAGAAAAATTCATGTGAAGTCGAAGATAAGAATTTGAAGATAGGAGGAGCCCAGGAGAGTGCACTCTCAATCCAGACGGATGTTTGTGAGTTTCTGTGTTGCCCCATGGTGCAGTACAATGCAGTGAACTTCGATGGATAATCGCTTTTGGCTTACCATCATCGAATGTTCGAAAAGCCGCGACAGAGCAGACAAACTTCTAAAAAACGTTAATATTGGAAAATCTGAACGGAGTCTGACTCAATAATGATATGTTATTCTTGACGGTTAGGCACTTAGATGATGCAATGCTTTGTGTCTTCCCATTTTAAATTCAAATTTTTCATCGGTCCTGCCTTCGTTCAGAATATAGGACTTTTCATATCAGAACTAAAAGGCCTATTCATCTCATTTATATTCATAGGTGTACGGTGGTTGAATTTTTAAAAAGTAGCGGACATTTCGACTGATTTCATAGAATTTTTATTACTACTTACACCTGGGGTAGTTTAGTTGAAAGCCAAAATCCTCAATTCATACGCGGGGTCGGTTATACCTGTGGGAGAAGAGGTTCAAGGTTCATTCAAATCACCCGTAAAACCAAAGATGGCCAGTGTGTTTGAATTTACCTATGTAAGACAGTTTTCACGCTTGCCCTCTTCATTGTACGGAATGCCCTTGATTCGGAACTGGCAACAGTAATTAAATACTCTATTGGGTCCTGGAAGCGGCTAGAAACACGTATGATCAAAATGAAAACATGTCAACTCACATTATCTGTTCATACAATTAATATAAACAACAATGTTCAGTAAATTGAAGATCTTGACGAGTTTCAGACTTTCAGTCACATTGTATAGTCAGTATAGTCCATGCGGAATATTCAAATGACAATCTCTACCAAAGGCAATTTAATTATCACACAGCGCTCGAAATAGGGCACCTCCCGAGTCCCGACCATTTCATGCTACACACAAGATAGAGAGCCCATGACTGTACGTGAACGAGATACCTCAACATCTTCTGCGTCAGCAATGTTTAAAAAACCTTGCGTGTGTAGCATTCCGTTGCGCAACGTGACGCTAATTAATTATTGCTGATTCAAGCATACTTTTCTTTCATCTAATGATGCAGCCAGGCAGTATCATCTAAATTGCTCGTTTGTTTATTAAAATAAATTGTTTAAGTTCACTTTTGAATTCGTTTAGATTTGATATTTTTTAAGACGTTGGAAGGCTATTCCATGCACGATGTCCAAATAATTTTGCAGTAAAGATTCGTGTGTTGGTGTGTGCATATGGAATAGAAAATTGATCACACGTTCTAACATTATGAGAATGTCTTTTGTTTACAGTTGAAAAGTAGGCGTAGGCATAAAAAATTGTGGTAATAGATTATTAGAGTACTAATACATAAAAATGGGTGTTTGATATTTATGTGTATATGTAAGATTGAGTCTGTGTCCAGAAATAACTGCCCCTAAACACTTTGTAATAACAAGCGTAAACCTGCATGGATTTCCATGAAATTTTACAATCTAAAACAGGATCTTAGTATTGGCAAAACTGAGCAGTTTAGTTTGAATTTGATGCAAGATATCTAAGAAATTAAGTTCTAAATGACGTCAGCGGTGTGATGCCAATTGATTAGCAACCGGTTCGCTGACGTTGACAAAGTTATATATGGTTTGTCCATTATGTAATTTATGTGTGGGCATATATCTATAATATTAAGATCCTTATCTGTATGTCTCTCTGTCTGTTACCTTCAAGCGTTCTGATTGGTTGACTATTGGTAGACGGTTTAGACCGTTTAGTCCTTACGTCGCGATGCGTTGGTGGGCGATGTTCGAAGACGACGTTGCTATTGGTAACCAAACGGTTTAGTCGAAGAAGCGTTTGACGAAGCGTACGTTCAATTGTTCATTGCAGCGTCATAATGTATACAACGTCGCGATGCGTTGGTGGGCGTAGCTTGAGGAAGTTGCGCAATTTTAACGTACACAAAAAATACGTGTACAGCGTCACAAATGGTCACAGTTGCGTGATTTTAACGTACATAGGCCTAATTATTACGTGGCGCAGAGCTTGGCTAGGTGGCGTATGTACTTCATTGAAATGTTGTTCAGCATGAATTCAATGATTGGGTATTAGCCTATTAGGTATAGGTATTGGATTAGCATTATCCTGCACTGCGAGCGAAGCGAGCATCTTTCTAGTATATATATATATATATATATATATATATATATATATATATATATATACTGTCTATGGCCAGAGACGGCCTCCCGTGAAATGTCCAGAGAAAATACATAAATCACGGTGTCAGGTTACGGACGAGTCATGGCTGGTCGCGCTTTGTGTAAGTAGGGTCTAATTGGATGCCAGCTTTGATCTGGTAGCCTAAATGTCCACTGGAAAAGGGTGCGGTGAAACCGGGAACTAGGTGGAAGATGACATGGTCCATATGGTGTGCGCTTTTACTGTTAGTGTTAACCAATAAACCACATTCGCTGTATTTATAGCCATGGTAGAGTAACATTTGAATGCCGTTGGGTACAAGACCGACAACCACCTAAAAATCGTGTCGATCCAAGGGCTGAAAGGTTTTCCACACGTATTCATGAGAACGAAAACCAGCCCAGTAAGCAAAAAGACGGTTCGTTGATATAGTCGTCATTTAACAAACGATTCGGCCGAACCGGTCGAAATTTTAACAAACGGTTCGGCAGAACCGGACCGAACCGGCTCCATAACACCCCTGAATGACGTAACCCAAATATTCCAGTTGCCTTTTCGTTTACGTCAATTCGAGCATTATAGGCGCTCAAATGAGGTATTCAAAGTGTCCTCCTTTCGCTCGGATGCATTTACACAGTCGATCCGGCCACTGATTTACAGTTCTGTCTATTATTCCTTGATCAAAATGGCGCCCCCCCCTCCTCAATGAGACGCTTCTTCGGATGATCAGCGTTCTGAATCTGGCAGCCGCGGTAGACGTGCTCCTGCAAAATCCCCCAAATTCCGTAATCCGCAAGATTGAGGTCTGAACTATTCGGCGGCCAATGAGCTGGACCAATGAAGTCTGGCGTCTCAGCTGCCAGGAGTCAGTGGCGGCTCCACCGGGGGGCCAGAGGGGCCCGTGCCCCCTATTGAGTGCCTGGCCCCCAGTGCCCCCCAGTTGGGACCCTATACTTAATGCTACATACATTAAACAACAAATGGTTGGCCCCATGATTAAAAGTTGCCACCCCAACGGCCCCCAACTGCCCCCACAACGGCCCCCACTTGCCAAATCCTAGAGCCGCCACTGCCAGGAGTGCAACCATATCACGAGCATGGTGTTGTTGTCCTGCTGAAGGCGAAGGATTGTCCGGACACAGAATGAATGGCCGGTGTCGTATAAAATTATTTCCCCCATAAAGTTATTTCCTGGTCAAGTTTTGATTGGTCGGCAGATAGCCTGTCAATCAAGATTAGAACCGCCCTCCCATAGCAACGACAACTATAATTTTATTTCCTCCTTGGGAATTCTTCGCAGGCAACCAATGGCAATGCTTGAAGCAATTATATGGGTGGAGCCATGAGGCATAACACATACGCAAATCTCATGCATATACACAAGTTCATAAATATTCATTACCTATAACCACGATGATTGGCTGCCAATTACAGTCAATCACAGTCGTCCTATCCATCATTTGTTTTTCGAATGCGGTCAATCGCGATTTTGACAAAGTAGTTTCAAGTTTCCATTTGACAAAGCAGCTTCAAGTTTACATTTAATGAGATAGAAATTGCAATAATCACCTGGTGTTAAATGTTGTATTACGCTCACTGTTATATTGTTCTGCGGTGGTTTTTAGTTACTCATCCTCGTACTGTACATTCATTGGTTTGTCAATAAACTTCTACGGTGCCACAATCATATCAGTGGTTTACACACAGGTTTGCTTAGCCTCAGAAACCACTTAAAATCACATTATTATTATCATAATGCCCAGGGCTTCAGCCGATGGCGCACAAAACCAAAATTGAACTAGAGCCAGGTCAATTATTAACGGTATCTCTAAAAGGTAGAAAATTTGCATTATCCATTGAGGAAAAATATACATTATGGGCGCCTGAACTGTATATATAATTGTTTAGCGATACCAGATCAGTTGGAAAGATTTTAAGGACTAAACTTTCCTACCTATCTACACATAAATATATAGTGAGGAAATGAAATTATAGTCGGTTATAAATTTATTTCCTAGTCTACGGTCTATCTATACCTGTGTATAGCATTGGTTGGAAATGATATCCTATGGGTAATAAATTTATTTCCTAGGAAATAAAATTATAGCCGGTTATAAATTTATTTCCTAGTCTACTGTCTATCTATACCTGTTTATAGCATTGGTTTGAAATGATATCCTATGGGTAATAAATTTATTTTCTAGGAAATAAAATTATAGCCGGTTATAAATTTATTTCCTAGTCTACGGTCTATCTATACCTGTGTATAGCATTGGTTGGAAATTATATTCTATGGGTAATAAATTTATTTCCTGGGAAATAAAATTATAGCCGGTTATAAAATTATTTCCTAGGAAATAAAATTATAGCCGGTTATAAATTTATTTCCTAGTCTACGGTCTATCTATACCTGTTTATAGCATTGGTTGGAAATGATATTCTATGGGTAATAAATTTATTTCCTAGGAAATAAAATTATAGCCGGTTATAAATTTATTTCCTAGTCTACGGTCTATCTATACCTGTGTATAGCATTGGTTGGAAAAGATATTCTATGGGTAATAAATTTATTTCCTGGGAAATAAAATTATAGCCGGTTATAAAATTATTTCTTAGGAAATAAAATTACAGCCGGTTATAAATTTATTTCCTAGTCTACGGTCTATCTATACCTGTTTATAGCATTGGTTGGAAATGATATCCTATGGGTAATAAATTTATTTCCTAGGAAATAAAATTACAGCCGGTTATAAATTTATTTCCTAGTCTACTGTCTATCTATACCTGTGTATAGCATTGGTTGGAAATGATATCCTCTGGGTAACATATTTATTCCCTGGGAAATAAAATTATAGCCGGTTATAAAGTTATTTCCTAGGAAATAAAATTATAGCCGGTTATAAATTTATTTCCTACTCTATGGTCTATCTATACCTGTTTATAGCATTGGTTGGAAATAATATCCTATGGGTAATAAATTTATTTCCTAGGAAATAAAATTATAGCCGGTTATAAATTTATTTCCTAGTCTACTGTCTATCTATACCTGTGTATAGCATTGGTTGGAAATGATATCCTCTGGGTAATAAATTTATTTCCTAGAAAATAAAATTATAGCCGGTTATAAATTTATTTCCTAGACTACGGTCTATCTATACCTGTTTATAGCATTGGTTGGAAATGATATTCTATGGGTAATAAATTTATTTCCTGGGAAATAAAATTATAGCCGGTTATAAATTTATTTCCTAGAAAATAAAATTATAGCCAGTGTCGTATAAATTTATTTCCGCCATAAAATTATTTCTGGGCGGAGCCTGCGGTTTGCTAGGGAAATAAAATTATGTGGCATACGTATAAATTTATTTCCGTATAAATTTATTTCCGCCTATCAACATAATATCTAAAAATAGCTTTAATCACTATAATGCATACGGATAGTAGCAGGAAATAACTTTATTTTCTACATATAACTATATAGCCTGCTGTTGGTGGGGAAATAAAATTATAACCATTAATAAATTTATTTCCTATCTTCTGTCTTTCTATGCCTGTGCATAGCATTGGTTGAAATGAAATCATATCCTATGGGTGATAAATTTTTTTCCCTACCTATCTACACATAACTATATAGCCTACTGATGGCAGGAAATAACATTATAGCCGGTTATAAATTTATTTCCTAGTCTACGGTCTATCTATACCTGTATATAGCATTGGTTAGAAATGAAATGATATCCCATGGGTAATAAATTTATTTCCTAGGAAATAAAATTATAACCAGTAATAAATTTATTTCTTATCTATCTATACCTGTGTATAGCATTGGTTGAAATGAAATGATATCCCATGGGTAATAAATTTATTTCCTAAGAAATAAAATTATAACCATAAATAAATTTATTTCCTATCTATCTATACCTGTGTATAGCATTGGTTGAAATGAAATGATATCCCATGGGTAATAAATTTATTTCCTAGGAAATAAAATTATAACCGGTAATAAATTTATTTCTTATCTATCTATACCGGTGTATAACATTGGTTGGAAATTAAATGATATCCCATGCGTAATAAATTTATTTCCTAGGAAATAAAAAAATTATAACCGGTAATAAATTTATTTCCTATCTATCTATACCTGTATATAGCATTGGTTGGAAATGATACCCTATGGGTAATAAATTTATTTCCTAGAAAATAAAATCATAGCCGGTTATAAATTTTGTTTCCTAGTCTACTGTCTATCTATACCTGTATATAGCATTGGTTGGAAATGAAATGATATGCCATGGGTAATAAATTTATTTCCTAGGAAATAAAATTATAGCCGGTAATAAGTTTATTTCCTATCTATCTATACCTGTGTATACCATTGGTTGGAAATGAAATGATATCCATGGGTAATAAATTTATTTCCTAGGAAATTAAATTATAACCATTAATAAATTTATTTCCTATCTATCTATACCTGTATATAGCATTGGTTGGAAATGAAATGATATCCCATGGGTAATAAATTTATTTCTAGGAAATAAAATTATGACCAGTAATAAATTTATTTCCTATCTATCTATACCTGTGTATAGCATTGGTTGAAATGAAATGATATCCCATGGGTAATAAATTTATTTCCTAGGAAATAAAATTATAACCAGTAATAAATTTATTTCCTAGTCTACTGTCTATCTATACCTGTATATAGCATTGGTTGGAAATGAAATGATATGCCATGGGTAATAAATTTATTTTCTAGGAAATAAAATTATAGCCGGTAATAAGTTTATTTCCTATCTATCTATACCTGTGTATACCATTGGTTGGAAATGAAATGATATCCCATGGGTAATAAATTTATTTCCTAGGAAATAAAATTATAACCGGTAATAAATTTATTTCCTATCTATCTATACCTGTATATAGTATTGGTTGGAAATGAAATGATATCCCATGGGTAATAAATTTATTTCCTAGGAAATAAAATTATAACCGGTAATAAATTTATTTCCTATCTATCTATACCTGTGTATAGCATTGGTTGGAAATGAAATGATATCCCATGGGTAATAAATTTATTTCCTAGGAAATAAAATTATAACCGGTAATAAATTTATTTCTTATCTATCTATACCTGTGCATAACATTGGTTGGAAATGAAATGATATCCCATGGGTAATAAATTTATTTCCTAGGAAATAAAATTATAGCCGGTTATAAATTTATTTCCTAGTCTACTGTCTATCTGTCTATCACTGTTCGAGGCGTTCTCTGCCCCGACGTGTGCAGAAGTGGAGGCCTGCGTGCGAGCAGCTCCCAACAAGCAATGCCATTCGGATCCGCTCCCCACCTGGCTGCTGAAGGAGTCCATTGGGACCCTGGCGCCGTATCTGACAAGCCTAAAGACAGCCTCGCTGACTAGTGGTGTCTTCCCGTCGTCTTGGAAGTCGGCTATCGTCTCACCACGGCTGAAGCGGACCGGACTGGATCCTGCGACCGTCGCAAGTTATCGACCGGTATCCAATCTTCCCTTCCTCTCCAAGATATTGGAGAGGTTAGCAAACAAGCAACTGGTCACGTTCTTGACAGTGAACGGCCTGATGCCTAAGGACCAGTCTGCCTACCGGCGGGGTCACTCGACCGAAACGGCGGTTCTGAAACTCTACAGCGACCTCGTAGACGGGATCTCCAACGACCAAGTCGGACTCCTCTGTCTGCTAGACCTCTCGGCGGCATTTGAGTCGGTCGATCCGGATATTCTGGCACAGCGTCTGGACTCAACCTTTGGCATAAAGGGAATCGCTCACTCCTGGCTGAGCGACTACCTCACGAACAGAACACAGACAGTGCATTGCAATGGCTCCTTCTCGGAGATGCGACCGGTACTTTGCGGAGTGCCGCAGGGCTCGGTACTGGGCCCTCTACTGTTCGTTCTGTACGTGGCAGATGTGCACAAACTGATCAGATCGTTTGGCTTGAACGCGCACGGCTATGCTGACGACGTCCAGGTCTACGCGACCTGTAGGCCATCCGAATCTGACGAGCTACGGAAGCAGGTCATCGAGTGCCTGCAGGCGGTCGAATCATGGATGGCTACAAACCGGCTCGCACTCAATCCCGCCAAAACGGAGTTTCTTTGGCTCTCAACACCGGGACGGATCCGCCTGATCAATCGCGCTGCGTTCACTTTCGGGAACTCCGATATTGACCCGGTCAGAGACGTCAGGCTGCTCGGGGTGACTCTTGATGAGACTCTGTCGTTCGGTGAGCACATCGCCAATGTCACCCGCTCATGCTACCACCAGTTACGGGTGATTAAAACGATTCGCCGATATCTCACGGTGTCGGCGACGATACTACTGATCCGGGCGTTAGTCCTGAGCCGGATTGACTATTGTAACAGTGTGCTGTTGGGCCTTCCCGCCAACCTGCTCGACAAACTGCAATCCGTGCTCAACGTCTCGGCGCGACTGATCTTTGGAGCACGGTGGAACGCTCACGTCACGTCGCTGCTTCGAGACAAACTCCATTGGCTACCCATACGTGAGCGGATCGTCTTCAAGCGATGCCTGCTAACCTACCGGGCGTTACATGACCCCACTTGTCCGGCCTACATTGCCTCCCTCCTACAGCGGACCACGACGCTGGAACGACGTCGGCTGCTAAGATCTGGCAGTCGCGTTAAACTGCTTGTCCCTCATCCGTCTAAAACGGCCAAGTTTGGGGACAGGTCGGTTACACGGGCAATCCAGGACTGTGGAACTCACTACCGGACTTTGTCACAAACTCTGACTCTCTTGGAATTTTTCTACGTAACCTTAAGACTTACCTGTTTACCATCGGATATTCGTAGTTTTGTAAAGCGCTCTTGTCTTTGGCCACTTTTGCCATGCTTATTGCGCTATAGAAATCGTCTAGCTAATAATAATAATCTATACCTGTATATAGCATTGGTTGGAAATGAAATGATATGCCATGGGTAATAAATTTATTT
Organism: Metaphire vulgaris; assembly: GCA_018105865.1. Taxonomy (NCBI): domain Eukaryota; kingdom Metazoa; phylum Annelida; class Clitellata; order Crassiclitellata; family Megascolecidae; genus Metaphire; species Metaphire vulgaris. Next base: position 48,268 of record JACLAT010000165.1, on the reverse strand, counting down.
CCTAGGAAATAAAATTATAACCGGTAATAAGTTTATTTCCTATCTATCTATACCTGTGTATACCATTGGTTGGAAATGAAATGATATCCCATGGGTAATAAATTTATTTCCTAGGAAATAAAATTATAACCGGTAATAAATTTATTTCCTATCTATCTATACCTGTATATAGCATTGGTTGGAAATGAAATGATATCCCATGGGTAATAAATTTATTTCCTAGGAAATAAAATTATAACCGGTAATAAATTTATTTCCTATCTATCTATACCTGTATATAGCATTGGTTGGAAATGATACCCTATGGGTAATAAATTTATTTCCTAGAAAATAAAATTATAGCCGGTTATAAATTTATTTCCTAGTCTACTGTCTATCTATACCTGTATATAGCATTGGTTGGAAATGAAATGATATCCCATGGGTAATAAATTTATTTCTAGGAAATAAAATTATAACCATTAATAAATTTATTTCCTATCTATCTATACCTGTGTATAGCATTGGTTGGAAATGAAATGATATCCCATAAGTAATAAATTTATTTCCTAGGAAATAAAATTATAACCGGTAATAAATTTATTTCCTATCTATCTATACCTGTGTATAGCATTGGTTGGAAATGAAATGATTTCCCATGGGTAATAAATTTATTTCCTAAGAAATAAAATTATAACCATTAATAAATTTATTTCCTATCTATCTATACCTGTATATAGCATTGGTTGGAAATGATATCCTATGGGTAATAAATTTATTTCCTACTTATCTATTTCATTGGCACTTGGCATTTTTGGCGTTATCTTGATGGTATTAACTGAAAAACTGATTTCAATTTCCCACGAGAAGGCATATTTGAAAAAATGCTTCAGTAGAGTAATATGTAGTGAATGCTATCATAGCAACAAGAGATGGCCTTCATTAAAGTGACGAGGAAGATACTACCAACAGACGATAAAATGCGTTTCCGGATTAGAAATCTCAATAGGCCTATCAGTTTATCCTCTGTGTATAAGTCGTCATTAAAAAGACGATTTATGACGAAGCGCCAGAAAAAACATGACATTTGTCGAAACAATTATTATCAGAACAACGATCATTAAATAAAGATCAGCTGTGCTAGAACAATGGCAAATCATTGGCATATTTGAAGTGAAAATGCATGATTCAATTTTTAGTAGCATCCGCATTTGAAAATAAGTGTAAGCGGTCTGTTGTAGATGATCAATATCGACCTAAACTGTTAAACATACTCAAGACCACCCGTAGTGAGTTTACCCGAAAATGCGATTCTTTTGCGATTGATAAGCCGCTGATTATTATATGCAGATACGATTAGACTTAGCAAGCAATAATGCTGATAATGGCTATCTTATAATAATAACTATACGATTTCATATGAAGCATTGATTGGGAGGAAGTGAAGAAGATGAGGCGAAGGGAAGAAACCCACAAAAGTACTTTAAACACAATAGTCAAGTAATGCTGGTGCTACATAATTCCAGTTCCTAATGAACAATACTAGCAACTACCATAAACTCCGACTAAGCCTAAATTCATCTTTGGGGTCGTCCATAAATTACGTCACGCGATTTTTGGCACTCCCCTACGTAACGCGACGTCAGAAAACGTCGGACCCCTAAAATATGACGTCACAAAGGCCGACCTCCCCCCCCCGAATTTTCGTCTTTCGAAAAGTCTTGACAAGCAAAAAATGGCCATCCTTGTATTTTTTCCTCTCGAAAAACCATGACAAGCAAAAAAAGGTCATAATTGTATTTTTTCCTCTCCAAAATCCCTTACAAGCAAAAATGTCAAAGGTAATCACCTAAAAAAAATTTTGCGGGACGTTACATTTACGGAACCCCCGTCCTCACACTTCGTAACAAATGGCCGGACCCCTCCCCCTAACCGCGTGACGTAATTTATAGACGAGCCCTTAGTCTACTATATCTTACTCAAAAACCTAACCACAACAGAAAGCTATAAGCTTATATGCAGGGCCGTTTTATCTACTGGGCACATTGGGCACTGTGCCCAGGGCCTACGAACTTTTCAAAGGCCTACGAAAGTCAGATGTATATGGAGAACATGAAGGGAGTAAAAAATAGGCTATGGCAGAAATTGCAGTCTTGCAGATACAAATGTAATAACGTTCAACTCTAGCAGTCACAAACAGTATAATATCTATTAATATGAGCACTTGAGCAGTGTTACGATATGTAAACCCTTTGGGTCTTTTCATAAGCAAGCAAAGTCACTTATGATGTCCTCAAATGTCTTTTCCCGCATCGTCTTTTTCGAATGAAAGTAGTGCCAGAGAGGATAGTCATGTTTATCCTATCGTTGACCGAAGATAAGTTTTTATAAGTTTCAGTTTGGAAAATGAACGTTCACCTTTACAACTTGTTCCAAAAATTAAAAGGTAGATTCGGAAAGCAATATTTACATTTGGAAAACGTATCACCATCCTATTCTTTATTTGAGCCCTAGGCCAAGCAATTCAGCCACTCTTTTAATCTTGCCAAATATTTGTGAAAATAGAAGAAAGTCGTCAGTAATTGCCTCTTCCAGATCTGATGGATACACCATAATTAGTGCCTTGGCTTTAGAAACTGTTTCATCAGTTGACAGAAGGAAGTTGAACTAGATTTGAATTTTGACATCGAAAACTGAGGAGGGTGCATTCCAAAATCATTATTAAACATGAAGCCATAAAATAATGCGAAAATGTTTAACTTTAAAGTTTAATCCACAGTTGGTTGCGTAGTTGGCAACTTGGAGGTTTCAAGTTGAGGAGGGCCTACGATTATGAGAGTTCCCAGGGCCTAGGAAATAAAATTATAGCCGGTTATAAATTTATTTCCTAGTCTACGGTCTATCTATACCTGTTTATAGCATTGGTTGGAAATGATATCCTATGGGTAATAAATTTATTTCCTACTTATCTATTTCATTGGCACTTGGCATTTTGGCGTTATCTTGATGGTATTAACTGAAAAACTGATTTCAATTTCCCACGAGAAGGCATATTTGAAAAAATGCTTCAGTAGAGTAATATATAGTGAATGCTATCCTTAGCAACAAGAGATGGCCTTCATTAAAGTGACGAGGAAGATACTACCAACAGACGATAAAATGCGTTTCCGGATTAGAAATCTCAATAGGCCTATCAGTTTATCCTCTGTGTATAAGTCGTCATTAAAAAGACGATTTATGACGAAGCGCCAGAGAAAAACATGACATTTGTCGAAACAATTATTATCAGAACAACGATCATTAAATAAAGATCAGCTGTGCTAGAACAATGGCAAATCATTGGCATATTTGAAGTGAAAATGCATGATTCAATTTTTAGTAGCATCCGCATTTGAAAATAAGTGTAAGCGGTCTGTTGTAGATGATCAATATCGACCTAAACTGTTAAACATACTCAAGACCACCCGTAGTGAGTTTACCCGAAAATGCGATTCTTTTGCGATTGATAAGCCGCTGATTATTATATGCAGATACGATTAGACTTAGCAAGCAATAATGCTGATAATGGCTATCTTATAATAATAACTATACGATTTCATATGAAGCATTGATTGGGAGGAAGTGAAGAAGATGAGGCGAAGGGAAGAAACCCACAAAAGTACTTTAAACACAATAGTCAAGTAATGCTGGTGCTACATAATTCCAGTTCCTAATGAACAATACTAGCAACTACCATAAACTCCGACTAAGCCTAAATTCATCTTTGGGGTCGTCCATAAATTACGTCACGCGATTTTTGGCACTCCCCTACGTAACGCGACGTCAGAAAACGTCGGACCCCTAAAATATGACGTCACAAAGGCCGACCTCCCCCCCCCGAATTTTCGTCTTTCGAAAAGTCTTGACAAGCAAAAAATGGCCATCCTTGTATTTTTTCCTCTCGAAAAACCATGACAAGCAAAAAAAGGTCATAATTGTATTTTTTCCTCTCCAAAATCCCTTACAAGCAAAAATGTCAAAGGTAATCACCTAAAAAAAATTTTGCGGGACGTTACATTTACGGAACCCCCGTCCTCACACTTCGTAACAAATGGCCGGACCCCTCCCCCTAACCGCGTGACGTAATTTATAGACGAGCCCTTAGTCTACTATATCTTACTCAAAAACCTAACCACAACAGAAAGCTATAAGCTTATATGCAGGGCCGTTTTATCTACTGGGCACATTGGGCACTGTGCCCAGGGCCTACGAACTTTTCAAAGGCCTACGAAAGTCAGATGTATATGGAGAACATGAAGGGAGTAAAAAATAGGCTATGGCAGAAATTGCAGTCTTGCAGATACAAATGTAATAACGTTCAACTCTAGCAGTCACAAACAGTATAATATCTATTAATATGAGCACTTGAGCAGTGTTACGATATGTAAACCCTTTGGGTCTTTTCATAAGCAAGCAAAGTCACTTATGATGTCCTCAAATGTCTTTTCCGCATCGTCTTTTTCGAATGAAAGTAGTGCCAGAGGATAGTCATGTTTATCCTATCGTTGACCGAAGATAAGTTTTATAAGTTTCAGTTTGGAAAATGAACGTTCACCTTTACAACTTGTTCCAAAAATTAAAAGGTAGATTCGGAAAGCAATATTTACATTTGGAAAACGTATCACCATCCTATTCTTTATTTGAGCCCTAGGCCAAGCAATTCAGCCACTCTTTTAATCTTGCCAAATATTTGTGAAAATAGAAGAAAGTCGTCAGTAATTGCCTCTTCCAGATCTGATGGATACACCATAATTAGTGCCTTGGCTTTAGAAACTGTTTCATCAGTTGACAGAAGGAAGTTGAACTAGATTTGAATTTTGACATCGAAAACTGAGGAGGGTGCATTCCAAAATCATTATTAAACATGAAGCCATAAAATAATGCGAAAATGTTTAACTTTAAAGTTTAATCCACAGTTGGTTGCGTAGTTGGCAACTTGGAGGTTTCAAGTTGAGGAGGGCCTACGATTATGAGAGTTCCCAGGGCCTAGGAAATAAAATTATAGCCGGTTATAAATTTATTTCCTAGTCTACTGTCTATCTATACCTGTGTATAGCATTGGTTGGAAATGATATCCTCTGGGTAATAAATTTATTTCCCAGGAAATAAAATTATAGCCGGCTATAAATTTATTTCCTAGACTACGGTCTATATATACCTGTTTATAGCATTGGTTGGAAATGTTATCCTATGAGTAATAAATTTATTTCCTTTGAAATAAAATTATAGCCGGTTATAAATTTATTCCCTAGGAAATAAAATTATAGCCGGCTATAAATTTATTTCCTAGACTACGGTCTATCTATACCTGTTTATAGCATTGGTTGGAAATGATATCCTATGAGTAATAAATTTATTTCTTAGGAAATAAAATTATAGCCGGTTATAGCTTTATTTCCTAGTCTACTGTCTATCTATACCCGTGTATAGCATTGGTTGGAAATGATATCCTATGGGTAATAAATTTATTTCCTAGAAAATAAAATTATAGCCGGTTATAAATTTATTTCCTAGTCTACTGTCTATCTATACCTGTGTATAGCATTGGTTGGAATTGATATCCTCTGGGTAATAAATTTATTTCCTGGGAAATAAAATTATAGCCGGTTATAAATTTATTTCCTAGGAAATAAAATTATAGCCGGTTATAAATTTATTTCCTAGTCTACGATCTATCTATACCTGTTTATAGCATTGGTTGGAAATGATATCCTATGGGTAATAAATTTATTTCCTAGGAAATAAAATTATAGCCGGTTATAAATTTATTTCCTAGTCTACTGTCTATCTATACCTGTGTATAGCATTGGTTGGAAATGATATCCTCTGGGTAATAAATTTATTTCCCAGGAAATAAAATTATAGCCGGCTATAAATTTATTTCCTAGACTACGGTCTATATATACCTGCTTATAGCATTGGTTGGAAATGTTATCCTATGAGTAATAAATGTATTTCCTTTGAAATAAAATTATAGCCGGTTATAAATTTATTTCCTAGGAAATAAAATTATAATAATTATAAATTTCTTTCCTAGACTACGGTCTATCTATACCTGTTTATAGCATTGGTTGGAAATGATATCCTATGAGTAATAAATTTATTTCTTAGGAAATAAAATTATAGCCGGTTATAACTTTATTTCCTAGTCTACTGTCTATCTATACCCGTGTATAGCATTGGTTGGAAATGATATCCTATGGGTAATAAATTTATTTCCTAGGAAATAGAATTATAGCCGGCTATAAATTTATTTCCTAGTCTATGGTCTATCTATACTTGTTGATAGCATTGGTTGGAAATGATATCCTATGGGTAATAAATTTATTTTTATAGGAAATAAAATTATAGCCGGTTATAAATTTATTTCCTAGTTTACGGTCTATCTATACCTGTGTATGGCATTGGTTGGAAATGAAATCATATTCTATGGGTAATAAATTTATTTCCTAGGAAATACAATTATAGCCGGTTATAAATTTATTTCCTATCTATCTATAACTGCATCATGTAGCATTGGTTGGAAAGAAAATCATGTCCTAACCATATACACATATAAGCAGGGCGGTTTGAAGGTCTTCGTAGGCCCTGGGAACTCTCATAATCGTAGGCCCTCCTCAACTTGAAACCTCCAAGTTGCCAACTACGCAACCAACTGTGGATTAAACTTTAAAGTTAAACATTTTCGCATTATTTTATGGCTTCATGTTTAATAATGATTTTGGAATGCACCCTCCTCAGTTTTCGATGTCAAAATTCAAATCTAGTTCAACTTCCTTCTGTCAACTGATGAAACAGTTTCTAAAGCCAAGGCACTAATTATGGTGTATCCATCAGATCTGGAAGAGGCAATTACTGACGACTTTCTTCTATTTTCACAAATATTTGGCAAGATTAAAAGAGTGGCTGAATTGCTTGGCCTAGGGCTCAAATAAAGAATAGGATGGTGATACGTTTTCCAAATGTAAATATTGCTTTCCGAATCTACCTTTTAATTTTTGGAACAAGTTGTAAAGGTGAACGTTCATTTTCCAAACTGAAACTTATAAAAACTTATCTTCGGTCAACGATAGGATAAACATGACTATCCTCTCTGGCACTACTTTCATTCGAAAAAGACGATGCGGGAAAAGACATTTGAGGACATCATAAGTGACTTTGCTTGCTTATGAAAAGACCCAAAGGGTTTACATATCGTAACACTGCTCAAGTGCTCATATTAATAGATATTATACTGTTTGTGACTGCTAGAGTTGAACGTTATTACATTTGTATCTGCAAGACTGCAATTTCTGCCATAGCCTATTTTTTACTCCCTTCATGTTCTCCATATACATCTGACTTTCGTAGGCCTTTGAAAAGTTCGTAGGCCCTGGGCACAGTGCCCAATGTGCCCAGTAGATAAAACGGCCCTGCATATAAGCTTATAGCTTTCTGTTGTGGTTAGGTTTTTGAGTAAGATATAGTAGACTAAGGGCTCGTCTATAAATTACGTCACGCGGTTAGGGGGAGGGGTCCGGCCATTTGTTACGAAGTGTGAGGACGGGGGTTCCGTAAATGTAACGTCCCAAAAAATTTTTTTAGGTGATTACCTTTGACATTTTTGCTTGTAAGGGATTTTGGAGAGGAAAAATACAATTATGACCTTTTTTGCTTGTCATGGTTTTTCGAGAGGAAAAAATACAAGGATGGCCATTTTTGTTTGTCAAGACTTTTCGAAAGACGAAAATTCGGGGAGGTCGGCCTTTGTGACGTCATATTTTAGGGGTCCGACGTTTTCTGACGTCGCGTTACGTAGGGGAGTGCCAAAAATCGCGTGACGTAATTTATGGACGACCCCAAAGATGAATTTAGGCTTAGTCGGAGTTTATGGTAGTTGCTAGTATTGTTCATTAGGAACTGGAATTATGTAGCACCAGCATTACTTGACTATTGTGTTTAAAGTACTTTTTGTGGGTTTCTTCCTTCGCCTCATCTTCTTCACTTCCTCCCAATCAATGCTTCATATGAAATCGTATAGTTATTATTATAAGATAGCCATTATCAGCATTATTGCTTGCTAAGTCTAATCGTATCTGCATATAATAATCAGCGGCTTATCAATCGCAAAAGAATCGCATTTTCGGGTAAACTCACTACGGGTGGTCTTGAGTATGTTTAACAGTTTAGGTCGATATTGATCATCTACAACAGACCGCTTACACTTATTTTCAAATGCGGATGCTACTAAAAATTGAATCATGCATTTTCACTTCAAATATGCCAATGATTTGCCATTGTTCTAGCACAGCTGATCTTTATTTAATGATCGTTGTTCTGATAATAATTGTTTCGACAAATGTCATGTTTTTCTCTGGCGCTTCGTCATAAATCGTCTTTTTAATGACGACTTATACACAGAGGATAAACTGATAGGCCTATTGAGATTTCTAATCCGGAAACGCATTTTATCGTCTGTTGGTAGTATCTTCCTCGTCACTTTAATGAAGGCCATCTCTTGTTGCTAAGGATAGCATTCACTATATATTACTCTACTGAAGCATTTTTTCAAATATGCCTTCTCGTGGGAAATTGAAATCAGTTTTTCAGTTAATACCATCAAGATAACGCCAAAATGCCAAGTGCCAATGAAATAGATAAGTAGGAAATAAATTTATTACCCATAGGATATCATTTCCAACCAATGCTATATACAGGTATAGATAGATAGGAAATAAATTTATTACCGGTTATAATTTTATTTCTTAGGAAATAAATTTATTACCCATGGGAAATCATTTCATTTCCAACCAATGCTATACACAGGTATAGATAGATAGGAAATAAATTTATTACCGGTTATAATTTTATTTCCTAGGAAATAAATTTATTACTTATGGGATATCATTTCATTTCCAACCAATGCTATACACAGGTATAGATAGATAGGAAATAAATTTATTACCGGTTATAATTTTATTTCCTAGGAAATAAATTTATTACCCATGGGATATCATTTCATTTGGGATATCATATCATTTCACGGGTTTGCGAGGCTTCCGAGGCGCATGACCCGCCCACGCTTAACGCACGGTTCTCACAATGCCAATTCGGTTTGTTCCAGTCTCTATCCCAAGACGACGTGGCATCGGTGATTCGAGCACTGCCGGACAAGCAGTGCGCCAGCGACCCTCTACCGACATTTCTTCTCAAGGAATCATCCGACCTACTCGTACCTTTTATCACCGAGCTATTTAACCGTTAGATGTCTGCTGGAATCGTACCGACGACTTTCAAGTCCGCCTACATCATTCCCAGACTTAAGAAACCCAGCTTGGATGCCGACGACATCAGGTCGTACAGACCGATTTCCAACTTGACAGTGCTGTCGAAGCTACTTGAGCGGCTCGTCTCTAAACAACTTATTCGCTACCTGAAGTCTTCCAATCTGCTCCCTGAGCTACAGTCTGCATATCGTGCTTACCATTCAACTGAAACCGCAGTGCTGAAAGTCACCTCGGATATTCTTCGAGCTCTGGACGCTGGGGACGTAGCGGTTCTGGTGCTGTTGGACCTCACCGCCGCCTTCGATACTGTGGATCATGCTACGTTGCTGCAGAAGATGGAAGTATCGTACGGGGTGGGCGGCTCTGTGCTTCAGTGGTTCTCCTCATACCTGGAGAACCGGATGCAGTACGTACGCTGTGCCGGTTCTACTACGCCGCCCACACGAGTAGTGCGTGGGGTCCCTCAGGGCTCCGTCCTGGGACCTATCCTCTTCGTACTATACGTTGCCGATATGGTGAGTATTGCCCAGCGGTTCGGGTTGCAAGCTCACCTTTACGCGGACGACACGCAAGTCTACGGGAGCTCCCCCCCTGCGGCGATCCAGCAGCTTCAACAACGCGTCACGATGTGTTTAGCTGAGATGACCAGTTGGTTGAGGTCACATCGACTGCAGCTCAATGCTGCTAAGACGGAAGTGCTCTGGATGGCTGCTGAGAGACAGAAACACTGGATACCGTCGTCTTGCATCTACATCGATGGAACGGAAGTGCAACCGGTGTCGATCGTGCGGAATTTAGGTATATATCTTGACAGTACGTTATCAATGAAGTCACATGTGGCAAATGTAGTGGCAGGGTGCTTCAAAGCCCTGCGGCTGATCAGGAGTATCCGTCGATCAGTGTCTGCCAATGGTCTTAAAACACTGGTCTTTGCACTGGTGCTGTCCAAATTAGACTACGGCAATGCAACTCTCGCTGGGCTACAGAAATATCTACATAACCGTCTCCAGTCCGTCCTGAACGCTGCTGCGCGAGTGATATGCCAGGCCTCATTAGGCGATCACATTACTCCGCTGCTACGCGATCTGCACTGGTTGTCTGTGCCAGAGCGGATCCATTTCAAGCTGGCAACATTGACCTTCCGTTGCCTGAATGGAGCCGGTCCAGAATACCTTGCGTCCGAACTATCACGAGTGGCTGACCACGCAAGCCGGCAGAGATTGAGATCGGCTGGATCCGCCTTATTGGTGGTCCCGAGGATGCGCCTCCGAACCGTCGGGGATCGAGCATTTCCCGTGGCCGCGGCTCGGGCATGGAATTGTCTACCGCCATCAATACGGCTCTCTACGACCTTGAATACTTTTAAAGAGAGACTTAAAACCTGGTTATATCGCACGAGTTATCTGTAACTTTGTAATGTGTTCACGCAGTTCGTTCGGACGAGTTACCACATAAATCAGTACGTTAATAATAATAATAATAATAATAATAATAATAATTTCCAACCAATGCTATATACAGGTATAGATAGACAGTAGACTAGGAAATAAATTTATAACCGGCTATAATTTTATTTTCTAGGAAATAAATTTATTACCCATAGGGTATCATTTCCAACCAATGCTATATACAGGTATAGATAGATAGGAAATAAATTTATTACCGGTTATAATTTTATTTCCTAGAAATAAATTTATTACCCATGGGATATCATTTCATTTCCAACCAATGCTATATACAGGTATAGATAGATAGGAAATAAATTTATTACCGTTATAATTTTATTTCCTAGAAATAAATTTATTACCCATGGGATATCATTTCATTTCCAACCAATGGTATACACAGGTATAGATAGATAGGAAATAAACTTATTACCGGTTATAATTTTATTTCCTAGGAAATAAATTTATTACCCATGGCATATCATTTCATTTCCAACCAATGCTATATACAGGTATAGATTATTATTATTAGCTAGACGATTTCTATAGCGCAATAAGCATGGCAAAAGTGGCCAAAGACAAGAGCGCTTTACAAAACTACGAATATCCGATGGTAAACAGGTAAGTCTTAAGGTTACGTAGAAAAATTCCAAGAGAGTCAGAGTTTGTGACAAAGTCCGGTAGTGAGTTCCACAGTCCTGGATTGCCCCGTGTAACCGACCTGTCCCCAAACTTGGCCGTTTTAGACGGATGAGGGACAAGCAGTTTAACGCGACTGCCAGATCTTAGCAGCCGACGTCGTTCCAGCGTCGTGGTCCGCTGTAGGAGGGAGGCAATGTAGGCCGGACAAGTGGGGTCATGTAACGCCCGGTAGGTTAGCAGGCATCGCTTGAAGACGATCCGCTCACGTATGGGTAGCCAATGGAGTTTGTCTCGAAGCAGCGACGTGACGTGAGCGTTCCACCGTGCTCCAAAGATCAGTCGCGCCGAGACGTTGAGCACGGATTGCAGTTTGTCGAGCAGGTTGGCGGGAAGGCCCAACAGCACACTGTTACAATAGTCAATCCGGCTCAGGACTAACGCCCGGATCAGTAGTATCGTCGCCGACACCGTGAGATATCGGCGAATCGTTTTAATCACCCGTAACTGGTGGTAGCATGAGCGGGTGACATTGGCGATGTGCTCACCGAACGACAGAGTCTCATCAAGAGTCACCCCGAGCAGCCTGACGTCTCTGACCGGGTCAATATCGGAGTTCCCGAAAGTGAACGCAGCGCGATTGATCAGGCGGATCCGTCCCGGTGTTGAGAGCCAAAGAAACTCCGTTTTGGCGGGATTGAGTGCGAGCCGGTTTGTAGCCATCCATGATTCGACCGCCTGCAGGCACTCGATGACCTGCTTCCGTAGCTCGTCAGATTCGGATGGCCTACAGGTCGCGTAGACCTGGACGTCGTCAGCATAGCCGTGCGCGTTCAAGCCAAACGATCTGATCAGTTTGTGCACATCTGCCACGTACAGAACGAACAGTAGAGGGCCCAGTACCGAGCCCTGCGGCACTCCGCAAAGTACCGGTCGCATCTCCGAGAAGGAGCCATTGCAATGCACTGTCTGTGTTCTGTTCGTGAGGTAGTCGCTCAGCCAGGAGTGAGCGATTCCCTTTATGCCAAAGGTTGAGTCCAGACGCTGTGCCAGAATATCCGGATCGACCGACTCAAATGCCGCCGAGAGGTCTAGCAGACAGAGGAGTCCGACTTGGTCGTTGGAGATCCCGTCTACGAGGTCGCTGTAGAGTTTCAGAACCGCCGTTTCGGTCGAGTGACCCCGCCGGTAGGCAGACTGGTCCTTAGGCATCAGGCCGTTCACTGTCAAGAACGTGACCAGTTGCTTGTTTGCTAACCTCTCCAATATCTTGGAGAGGAAGGGAAGATTGGATACCGGTCGATAACTTGCGACGGTCGCAGGATCCAGTCCGGTCCGCTTCAGCCGTGGTGAGACGATAGCCGACTTCCAAGACGACGGGAAGACACCACTAGTCAGCGAGGCTGTCTTTAGGCTTGTCAGATACGGCGCCAGGGTCCCAATGGACTCCTTCAGCAGCCAGGTGGGGAGCGGATCCGAATGGCATTGCTTGTTGGGAGCTGCTCGCACGCAGGCCTCCACTTCTGCACACGTCGGGGCAGAGAACGCCTCGAACAGTGATAGACAGATAGACAGTAGACTAGGAAATAAATTTATAACCGGCTATAATTTTATTTCCTAGGAAATAAATTTATTACCCATGGGATATCATTTCATTTCCAACCAATGTTATGCACAGGTATAGATAGATAAGAAATAAATTTATTACCGGTTATAATTTTATTTCCTAGGAAATAAATTTATTACCCATGGGATATCATTTCATTTCCAACCAATGCTATACACAGGTATAGATAGATAGGAAATAAATTTATTACCGGTTATAATTTTATTTCCTAGGAAATAAATTTATTACCCATGGGATATCATTTCATTTCCAACCAATACTATATACAGGTATAGATAGATAGGAAATAAATTTATTACCGGTTATAATTTTATTTCCTAGAAATAAATTTATTACCCATGGGATATCATTTCATTTCAACCAATGGTATACACAGGTATAGATAGATAGGAAATAAACTTATTACCGGCTATAATTTTATTTCCTAGAAAATAAATTTATTACCCATGGCATATCATTTCATTTCCAACCAATGCTATATACAGGTATAGATAGACAGTAGACTAGGAAATAAATTTATTACCGGTTATAATTTTATTTCCTAGGAAATAAATTTATTACCCATGGGATATCATTTCATTTCCAACCAATGCTATACACAGGTATAGATAGATAGGAAATAAATTTATTACCGGTCATAATTTTATTTCCTAGGAAATAAATTTATTACCCATGGGATATCATTTCATTTCCAACCAATGCTATATACAGGTATAGATAGATAGGAAATAAATTTATTACCGGTTATAATTTAATTTCCTAGGAAATAAATTTATTACCCATGGGATATCATTTCATTTCCAACCAATGGTATACACAGGTATAGATAGATAGGAAATAAACTTATTACCGGCTATAATTTTATTTCCTAGGAAATAAATTTATTACCCATGGCATATCATTTCATTTCCAACCAATGCTATATACAGGTATAGATAGACAGTAGACTAGGAAACAAAATTTATAACCGGCTATGATTTTATTTTCTAGGAAATAAATTTATTACCCATAGGGTATCATTTCCAACCAATGCTATATACAGGTATAGATAGATAGGAAATAAATTTATTACCGGTTATAATTTTTTTATTTCCTAGGAAATAAATTTATTACGCATGGGATATCATTTAATTTCCAACCAATGTTATACACCGGTATAGATAGATAAGAAATAAATTTATTACCGGTTATAATTTTATTTCCTAGGAAATAAATTTATTACCCATGGGATATCATTTCATTTCCAACCAATGCTATACACAGGTATAGATAGATAGGAAATAAATTTATTACCGGTTATAATTTTATTTCTTAGGAAATAAATTTATTACCCATGGGATATCATTTCATTTCCAACCAATGCTATACACAGGTATAGATAGATAAGAAATAAATTTATTACCGGTTATAATTTTATTTCCTAGGAAATAAATTTATTACCCATGGGATATCATTTCATTTCTAACCAATGCTATATACAGGTATAGATAGACCGTAGACTAGGAAATAAATTTATAACCGGCTATAATGTTATTTCCCTGCCATCAGTAGGCTATATAGTTATGTGTAGATAGGTAGGAAAAAAATTTATCACCCATAGGATATGATTTCATTTCCAACCAATGCTATGCACAGGCATAGAAAGACAGAAGATAGGAAATAAATTTATTACCGGTTATAATTTTATTTCCCCACCAACAGCAGGCTATATAGTTATATGTAGAAAATAAAGTTATTTCCTGCTACTATCCGTATGCATTATAGTGATTAAAGCTATTTTTAGATATTATGTTGATAGGCGGAAATAAATTTATACGGAAATAAATTTATACGTATGCCACATAATTTTATTTCCCTAGCAACCGCAGGCTCCGCCCAGGAAATAATTTTATGGCGGAAATAAATTTATACGACACCGGCTATAATTTTATTTTCTAGGAAATAAATTTATAACCGGCTATAATTTTATTTCCCAGGAAATAAATTTATTACCCATAGAATATCATTTCCAACCAATGCTATAAACAGGTATAGATAGACCGTAGTCTAGGAAATAAATTTATAACCGGCTATAATTTTATTTTCTAGGAAATAAATTTATTACCCAGAGGATATCATTTCCAACCAATGCTATACACAGGTATAGATAGACAGTAGACTAGGAAATAAATTTATAACCGGCTATAATTTTATTTCCTAGGAAATAAATTTATTACCCATAGGATATTATTTCCAACCAATGCTATAAACAGGTATAGATAGACCATAGAGTAGGAAATAAATTTATAACTGGCTATAATTTTATTTCCTAGAAATAACTTTATAACCAGCTATAATTTTATTTCCCAGGAATAAATATGTTACCCAGAGGATATCATTTCCAACCAATGCTATACACAGGTATAGATAGACAGTAGACTAGGAAATAAATTTATAACCGGCTGTAATTTTATTTCCTAGGAAATAAATTTATTACCCATAGGATATCATTTCCAACCAATGCTATAAACAGGTATAGATAGACCGTAGACTAGGAAATAAATTTATAACCGGCTGTAATTTTATTTCCTAAGAAATAATTTTATAACCGGCTATAATTTTATTTCCCAGGAAATAAATTTATTACCCATAGAATATCTTTTTCCAACCAATGCTATACACAGGTATAGATAGACCGTAGACTAGGAAATAAATTTATAACCGGCTATAATTTTATTTCCTAGAAATAAATTTATTACCCATAGAATATCATTTCCAACCAATGCTATAAACAGGTATAGATAGACCGTAGACTAGGAAATAAATTTATAACCGGCTATAATTTTATTTCCTAGGAAATAATTTTATAACCGGCTATAATTTTATTTCCCAGGAAATAAATTTATTACCCATAGAATATAATTTCCAACCAATGCTATACACAGGTATAGATAGACCATAGACTAGAAATAAATTTATAACCGGCTATAATTTTATTTCCTAGAAAATAAATTTATTACCCATAGGATATCATTTCAAACCAATGCTATAAACAGGTATAGATAGACAGTAGACTAGGAAATAAATTTATAACCGGCTATAATTTTATTTCCTAGGAAATAAATTTATTACCCATAGGATATCATTTCCAACCAATGCTATACACAGGTATAGATAGACCGTAGACTAGGAAATAAATTTATAACCGACTATAATTTCATTTCCTCACTATATATTTATGTGTAGATAGGTAGGAAAGTTTAGTCCTTAAAATCTTTCCAACTGATCTGGTATCGCTAAACAATTATATATACAGTTCAGGCGCCCATAATGTATATTTTTCCTCAATGGATAATGCAAATTTTCTACCTTTTAGAGATACCGTTAATAATTGACCTGGCTCTAGTTCAATTTTGGTTTTGTGCGCCATCGGCTGAAGCCCTGGGCATTATGATAATAATAATGTGATTTTAAGTGGTTTCTGAGGCTAAGCAAACCTGTGTGTAAACCACTGATATGATTGTGGCACCGTAGAAGTTTATTGACAAACCAATGAATGTACAGTACGAGGATGAGTAACTAAAAACCACCGCAGAACAATATAACAGTGAGCGTAATACAACATTTAACACCAGGTGATTATTGCAATTTCTATCTCATTAAATGTAAACTTGAAGCTGCTTTGTCAAATGGAAACTTGAAACTACTTTGTCAAAATCGCGATTGACCGCATTCGAAAAACAAATGATGGATAGGACGACTGTGATTGACTGTAATTGGCAGCCAATCATCGTGGTTATAGGTAATGAATATTTATGAACTTGTGTATATGCATGAGATTTGCGTATGTGTTATGCCTCATGGCTCCACCCATATAATTGCTTCAAGCATTGCCATTGGTTGCCTGCGAAGAATTCCCAAGGAGGAAATAAAATTATAGTTGTCGTTGCTATGGGAGGGCGGTTCTAATCTTGATTGACAGGCTATCTGCCGACCAATCAAAACTTGACCAGGAAATAACTTTATGGGGGAAATAATTTTATACGACACCGGCCTTGGATATTTAAGAGTTTTAATTTTTCTTATTCTTAAGTTTATATTCCAAGTTATTGCGAAGAAAAGTTTAATTTAGGATTGCTGTGGCACAATCACTGTGTTTATATGTGTGTGTACACTTTAAAAAGACCGGTTATAATCATATTAGTTTATCCAGCATTTACATGATGACTTGCTTACTTATTAGTGAAAATTTCCACAACCAAAAATAGGCTGTTTTGGCATTTTGACGCGAATGCTTGCAGTGTACCACTATAAGCGTGAAAATAACTCAATTTCTTAAAACTTGGTACGTTACCGTACGTATAGGCACATTGTACTATGCTTGTCAAGAATTTTCAAAAACTTTGCAGGGGCCCCTCGTAAAAAGTTGCAGGGGGTCCTCAAAAGTCACGCGCCGGCTCTGAACGAGGGTTCCGGAAGAGGGGACGAATCGATATTTTGGAGTAGGCCTATAATGTCTCCGACGAATAGAAAAAGCTTGCACATTCTATCCTTTTCAACCCTGTTGTCTTTTTTCCAACCTATTGCTCAACGATTTTGCGCAAAATCCCACTACCTATCCCAGCCAAAATCGAGATCCGACCCATTTGCCCTCGTGGCAATATTTCAAACGCATGAAGTAGAGCTGCTTGAAATCGTTGCTTTGGATTTATTATGCTTTGAGTGTTCTCCCCATTCTGACATTCTGTGGTTCTTTTTGCGAATGAATACGCCTCGGTAGATGATTCGGTCCATTTGATTACGCCACGTAGGACTAATTTCAAGCGAGAAAACGAATGGCTTAATCAAAGGCTTTTGAAGCTTTTCACATTACTCAGGCATCCTTTTCAAACAATCGTCCTGATGAATTTTAAGATGACAATAGTAGCACAAATGGAACTTACCCAGTTCATTAAATATGATGATTACAAAGATAATAATAATAATAATTGAATAATCAGTATTTCGATGCAAGAGTCTTGGACACATTTTCAACCAAATTCATCTTCCTTTCAACCTCAGTCAAACAATAATTAATCTGGCAATGATAAGTTTATGATAAACAGTAGATTTTGAGACGCGTTGATTGGATGGAGCTATAAGTCATTAATCGATTATGAATAAACATGAGAATACGAGTCTAATGGGAAGTAAGCACAATATCAGAGCCTATGCCTAATACTTTCTCTTTTGAGAAAAGTCCTACCATCGAATGTACTGTAGCTACATTACCATATCACAAGCTTTATCTGCTTCGAAATATATAAGCTGACTAAATTGGCAGCCGTAGACAACTAGACATACACTGGAGAATATAGAGACTTGGTAAACATAATAGCACTTGGTCTTAGCCTGAAGCAAATTATTTTCAAAAGAATCGAGCAAACTTAGTAATTATCCAAATTCGCAAGCAATGACACATTTTGTGATGTAAAGATTTGTGTAGACCCTCGTCAGCTAGACTTTAATTTTCGTGATGAGCTTTAAAGGGAGAGTGAGTCGGAGTATTTCAGATAGAGGATTCGGGTCTGGACAAAAGTGTAACGTGACCTAGAAACTTGTAAATCCCTACGATCAGAGGGACGGACCAGGACAGATCCTACTGAAACACTCTAAACCTAGTTGCTATTGTTATTATTATTATTATTATTATTATTATTATTATTATTATTATTATTATTATTATTATTATTATCGTCGTCGTCATCATCATCTTCATTTTTATATCCAATATTATTTCCATAAATCTAGTAATTATTTCGCCGGATTCGACATTGGAATGTTTTTAGATATTTTTGTTTTAGTTAGCTGTAAGCTTTCTCGGAGCAGGACGATTTGGTCCCGCCGTTTTGGTCCCGGTCGATTTGGTCCGGACGTTTCGGTCCCGTCCGTTTCGGTCCCCTGAAAAATGCTCAACAATTTTTGACCACCCTGTATGTATTTGCTTACAGAGGTCAGGGTTAGGGTTAGGGTTAGGGTTAGGGTTAGGGTTAGGGTTAGGGTTAGGGTTAGGGTTAGGGTTAGGGTTAGGGTTAGGGTTAGGGTTAGGGTTAGGGTTAGTCTTGGGACCGAAACACGGAAGGGCAAAGGGACCTAAACGTCCAGGACCAAATCGGCGGGACCAAAAAGTCCGGGACCAAAACGGCGGGACCAAAACGTAACGGACCGTAGCTTTCTACGGTAGCATATACTTTTGAGATTACATAGTCTCTTCACTGAAAGTTTCGCTGTACATAAAAGTCGACGGAGCGTTTGAGATAAAAGAAATTGATGCCTCTCAGCTTAACTAAATTCTGGCCATCATAGGCTTAGGCATGCAGTCTATGCGAAGTTATAAGCATTTTGCGATAAAATATTAATTAATTAATTAATTAATTAATTAATTGGTTGATTGATTAATTGATTAATTATTAAGGGATGATTAATTATGAATTATATTCGCAATCCTTATTGGTTTTGCAGTTTGTCCTGTAATTATGTAGGCTAGTTTTTAGCCTATAGTGCTAGATGGAAATCAATAGAAGAGCAAGATGGAGTTTTTAGTTCCAGCCATGATCACTTGTCAGAATTGAGTTAATAGTAATGTTTATGCTGATAATCGTCCACTTATATGTTCTTCATTTATGTCGAATCTATAACAGAAAGAACTTCTATGGCGCCAATTTATAGTTCATTCGGCGTCAGTAGAACCCAAATGATAAATAATTTACAAGTTAAGTTATAGGCCTAACTTCTGGAGCAAAATCATGCAGCAAATAGCCTCAATCGAGAAAGCTTCTAGAAGACAGAGTTTAATATAATTATGCGAGTCTGTGCCAATTGAAAGTTGATGCATAATAACAGTGTGGTTTAAAGTGGTTTAGGAGGCTGCGTAAGCCTGTATGAAAACCACTGTAGTAGTACTAGTAACTTTCTCCATTCAATAACCTAGTTTTTCGAGATAGCCTTTGAATCCGTTTACTGTTTCAACTGTCACTCCCACCTCGTCCAAACTGTGCCATTTGTCCACAACCCTTGCGCAAAAAGTTTTCTTTTTTGGGCCCAACCTCTGCTTAAACAATTGTCATGTGTTGAATATTAGTTATTTATTGATACGAGCTGTAGATTCACTTTCTTTATCAGTCTGTGCGTGGTGTTTGTTTTGTGACAAGAACGCATCTAAATCAGCTCACCAACACTTTTTAGTTGCCACATTGCAGGATAAAATTGCAAATTCTCTCTTTAGCTCTCTCCTATTATTTTGGCTTTAACCCTCGCCTTTTTGGAGTCGGCGAGAAGGAAAAAAGAGAAGGAGCAGAGGTCGGGTGACCTCGCTGTCCTCGCTGTACTCAGCCGAAGCTCCTTCACACGCACGCACGCACACTCGCGCGCACACTCGCGCGCACACTCGCGCGCACACTCGCGCGCACACTCGCGCGCATACACACACAGTAGTCGAGCAATTTCCTTTTGACTAAACCAAATTTACTATCACCATTATAGGCGCTTTAGTCTACGTCAACTTACAAATATATGCTTACCATTTATTAGCCTATTTAGATGCTCGGAAAGTAAAGGCTGCTCATTAAGTGTAAAGCAAACAATGCTGACACGGGACAGAACGACTCGGTGACGAACAACTCGGCGAGAGAGTTTGTAAAGTTAGGGGGCTGGGAAATGTTTGAAGTTAGGGTTGCCAACCGTCCTTTATTTCAAAGGACAGTCCTTTAGTGCACCTCTGAGTCCTTGTCCTTTATCACTTTAATAAAGGACCATGGTTTGTCCTTTATTTCAAAAATCAAGTCATGAAACCACACATTTCAATTGAAATTTCCTTTTTTTGCTTATCACCCCATTTCAGAAGGGATATGGCCTTTTTTGCTTGTCACCACACTTCACCGGGTGTCCTTTATTGCAATTTGTCAAAGTTGGCAACCCTATTTGAAGTGGAGTTCAAAGGAGAGCTACTGCACGGCGGTGGGGCGGAGAGGGGTTAGCAGATCTTCGAAGTCGGCTATTGCAGGTCAACGGTCGTTGCCCAATTTAAAAGGGGAGGGTGGTGGGAGAAGGTGACTAATGTAACCGGGGTAAGTTTCTGGAAGTCGAGTGAGAAAATGTACATACAGATATTAATCGGTAAACTCTTTAGTTGCTTTATAACTGACAGTTCAATATAATACATATAAATTGCAGGAGTTTTTTTACAGAAAATAAATTTTTGAAGTTGGGTTAATAGTCGAGCCATGGCAGCGCAATGTTTGCTAAGAGGTTCATGATCCATCATGATTGACAACTGCTTTGCTGTTTCATTGTATTGATAGACTTATTATTCTAAAGTAAAGTAAAGTAAAGTAAAATCTCGTGGGTTTCTATAGCGCCTTGGAAAGCAGCACAACAGTAGCTGCTTATTCTTAGGCGCTCAGCCTCTCTTAAAATAGCTATAGGAAAGGTGTGAGATCAGCCAGGCAATAGTCAATATCCGAATATAGCCTAATACAAATTACATACATTTCTACTCTTCTTACCCACCCATCCACCTCCCTCCCCTTACCTCTCCTCTTCCCTTCTCACACGCATCTCTCACTCCCCCTACAACGCCCAACCCCTCTATTCCATCTTATACTCGATCGTATCCGTCGCCGAGTTGTTCGTCGCCGAGTTGTTCGTCGCCGAGTTGTTCGTCGCCGAGTTGTTGCGTACTCATGCCGACAAGGACACAATGGGAATTGTAGTCAGAAAATCAGAAGGAAGATGGGTCTGGCCAGCCCAGCACTTGGCCAGTATCATACCATAAAGTGTCCGCTACCATAAAGTGCCCGGTCGGACATTTCCTTGCAACCATAAAGTGTCCGACTCGCCGACGAGCTGTCCGGGGCAATTTACTTGCAATGGAAAATTGTCCAGGAAAATTGAACATGAAATAGATTAGAGTGATGTGATTTTTTATATCATTATTGATCATGGTGAGTCTAGTGAGTCACCCTAAACAGAGGACCGCGACCGATGGCTAATGTAACACTTCTACAGCGGTTCAAAATGTTGATTGCAATTAATCAAGAACAAGGCCTCGACATCGTTGTCATCTTTGCATTCCTTTGGAATGAACTTTGTCCAGGCATGGCCAGATGCTAGCCGACCATGTGTCTTTAACGTTGACATTTGTCACAGATTATGTTAGAATGAGCCGGTCACGTTTTGGCAACCCGGACATTTTCTATGTACATTTTATGGCGCTATGAACCGTCCGCGGGACACTGTGGTTGGAATTAAGTATCCGCCCGGACATTTTTCGGCTAGGACACTTTATGGTAATACACCGGCTTTGCAAATTATGGAGCTCTTGAAAGATCTCCATCAAAACAAGCTCCAGCTTTTAAGAGCCTGTGCCTTCTCTGTGCTCCTTTACTGAGGGAAGACCAGGACATTGAAAAAGGATGACTGCAAGCGACTCCTGACTTTCGAAATGCGATGCTACTGACGGCTTCTAAAGATATGGCGGAGAATGAAAATCATCAATGAAGAAGTAAAGAGCAGAATCGGGATTGTCAGCGATGTGATTACCACGATTCAACAAAGGAAGCTTCAGATGTTTGATCATGTCAGTCGCATTGAAGAGAAGAGAATTTTGAACGTTCCAATGGGGGGGACAATGGAGGGAACCCACCCTCAGGAAAGGCCCAGAAGACGATGGCTTGACGATCGACACCATAGAGTGGACGGGATTAAATCTTTAGGAGGCGATTCATGCGGCACAAGACCGAGAAAATTGGAAAAGGATCATTCAGCATGCTACCGGTCTCGACGGTTCATGAGGGAACTTTGAGCTGCTTGCTGCTGATGATGGTGGTGATGGTTGTGATGATGATGGTGATTATAATGGTAATTATGAAAGAATGTCATACAAATTATCCCAACAGTTTATATATCCGTTTCATAAAGTAGATGACAAGAATGTATTACAGGAGAACATTTGGCGGCATGTTAGAAAGGTGTTCTACTTTTGGACAATAAGTAACGTCCAAATAATAGGTTTCCTTAAAAGCTAATGAGCCGACGCTTGTAACGTGTATACCCACATTACGAAGCCAGGCAAACTAATCACTTAGAAAATACATTTGCAAACATCCAACTCGTATTCGAAGATCGGAGGCAAACACCGAAATGCCATCACATTTTATTGCATATCGTTACTTTTTTTTACTGTTCATGGCTGTAGACGAAAGGTTCGTTTTATTGCAAGACGCTACTGTTTACTTACCGAACGCATGACTGTAGCCTATGCGAAAGATAGTATCAGTGAAATGTCTGCCCTTACGCATCCGGATATAGAAATACCTCACTTTAGGGTCAAAAACTGACAGTCTGGCCAATATGCATCCATCCACGATATAGCGTTCATCGTGCTCTTGCGTATTTTAGTCTGCATTTCTTGACCCGCTTAGGCTATTGTTAAGCCTCTTCTAATACGATTGGCTTTCCCAGTCAGTCTGTGAGGTTTATTTAGGCCAATGAGCAGATTTTGTGGATATCGCTCGTGTTTTCGATAGCAATGGAGAATTAAATACAAATTTGACTTAATTATTCGTCAGTCATAGAAGAAAATGAAGATGGATTGCAAAGGTAAGCAGTTTATAATGAACAGAGCATTTTTGATCAAAAATGAATTCATTTCATTTCGATTTACCTGATTCAAACAGAAAGCATAACTCAAGATGGCGGAACGGCAAAACGCCGTACGACAAAATGGCGCAGACAAAATGAATACGAAAAGGCACAATCTTTAGACATTACACCTTTACCCTCCCAGAGGATCATCAATGGAGATATGTACAGTGTATATATTCAGCTAGACAACAGATTAAAATCTATTGTCCAAAATTATGCTTACATCGATAGGCTTAATAATGTAAGAGCAATTGCACTTAATTTCAGGCCTTCTCAATAAAACAAGTTTAGTACCCATAACCGCCACTTCACGCGATCGCGCTGAAACTCTATAAAAGGCAAGTGGACAGCTCCGATCAATATGTCGCTGCTTGACCGTTAACCCATTTGAAATGGAGGAGAGAATGAAGGGGCATCGTCTAATATAGAGATCTTGCAAAATCTCGTTGGTTGTCACGTGATCAATGTTTATGCCGCCATGATGTTTGGCAAAATAAGTCAGCTGAGGCTACTTGCGCAATGAATATGGAGAAGGCAGCAAGCATTAGTTTTATTTTTTCTCTTGAAACTCAACATTTGAAGGGTGACGTTAAAAATAGATATTTGCAAAAAGTTAATAATTTGCTACTGTCGGCCGATCCGTATTGTTTACCATGGGCGATGTTTAAATCACTGCAGTCTAGTTCGATCGACGAATTGCCTCAATTGGAGTATGCGGATATTTATAACTATCTGGTAAACAAAACGAGTGTTTACAGTTACGATGCGCTGAAGGCGCATAAAAATTTAGAAGGCTACAAATATTTTGTAGCTGGATGGGTACAGCAAATTGGAGTGAAGGCGTTGCCCGAACGAAAGGCGTTCTTATTGCGGGCGAAGATTTTGCATTCTCAGGCTTTGTCATCAACGCCACTTTGTGCATGGATTGCTATAGAATCAAACGGCTTGGTCACTTGTGGTCACTGTACTTGCATGGCAGGATTAGGAGAGGCCTGCTCTCACATTGCTGCCACCTTGTTTGCAACTGAGGCTGCAGTACGTATGAGAGCTTCCATTGCCTGTACATCAATGCCATGCGAGTGGGCAGAACCTTCAGCAGCCTGTGTTCCTTATGCAGAAGGCAGTGCCATAGAGTTTGTTAGTCCATTACAAAAACGGAAGAACAGCAAAAACCACGAGGACCACCATTAGCGTCGCCACGGGGGGGGCAAATGGGGCAACTGCCCCCCCACCTACCCCAGACCACATACCAGATTCGCGCAAATCCGGTGAGAAAGTTTTTTGTGAAGGGGGTAGGGGTGGGTAAGGAATCTGACACGCCAGACCCCTTTTGCCCTCCCCCCACCAAAAATTCCTGGCGACGCCACTGAGGACCACAATGAGTGTGAGAGGACGCCCAAAGCCAAGAAAGTTATAGCAGCACCAACTGCTGATGATAGCAATAATCTTTACGCAGCAGTGCATGCTACCGGAGTGAAGTCAGCTGTCTTGTCGCTTTTGAACATATATTCAGCAGAGTACATCCCCCGATCTGTTCGGTTGAAATTGCCATCGCCACTTTCGGATCTCTTTAATCCATCGTTCAAACTTCTCGCCGATGAACAGCTGCTCGACAAATGCGAAGAAGTCTTTAAGAATATGCACATAAGTCCGGAAGAAGCAGCACTCATTGAATCAGAGACACGGAAACAAGCAGCATGTCGCATTTGGTTCCAGCAAAGATCTGGTCGTATAACTGCTTCACATTTCAAGGCAGCAGCTCACACAAAGCTTGTCAAGCCTTCAATGAGCCTTATCAAAGCGATCTGTTACCCGAAAGCAGTGACATTTTCCACAGCTGCAACAAGATGGGGTTGTGAACACGAAAATATTGCCCGTGCAAAATATGTGTCAACCAATGCAGCTCAGCACAGCAATGTCTCAGTGGCTGACTGCGGTTTCTTCATCAGTACAGTACATACACACTTAGACGCAGCATCACCAGATGGGGTTGTTTCGTGCGACTGCTGTGGACGCGGCATTGTTGAAATCAAATGTCCTTACTGCAAGAAGGACTCCAATGATAAATCTTTTTGGCTTGAGAAAGGGGAAACTGGCATCATGACTTTACGTCGCAATCATCAGTATTATTATCAGGTACAACTTCAACTGTTTGTGACATCGACATCGTACTGCGATTTTGTGGTGTACACTGAAGACGAATCAACGCAGCTGTTTGTTGAGAGGATTTATCCAGCAATGGCATTCCTGTTACCTGTGCTGGAGACAGTAAAGTTGTTCTACATTCATGTCGTATTGGCCGAGTTGTTGGCTCATCGCTATACTGAATTGGTTGAATCCACAAAGACTCAAAGAGTAAGCTGGCCACGTTTTCAGCGGGTACCAATGCGGATGTGGACAGTAATTCTGGAAAACATAATAACGAACAGGAATCGAAGCTGTGGTGTTACTGTCAATCTGCAAACTGTGATGGGCCCATGATTCTGTGCCAGTCTGGTTTCTGCACAAGGCTAAAGTTCCATCAGACCTGTTTGGGGTTAGAAACAAAGCCTAGAAGGCAGTGGTCATGTCCAGATTGCAGGAAGCTGGCAAAAATGAAGTTGCCTAATTTTACTAACTAACAATGATATATTAGTTAACTAAAACTGAATAGAAACTGAAATTATTTTAAAACACTTAACTGAAACTGAAATTATTTCCAAAACTGAAACTGAATAGAAACTGAAATTGGCAACCCTAAAACTGAAACTGATTAGATACTAAAATTATTTTCAAAATTGAAATTGTAGGCATATACCTAAAACAATTGTAAAGGACTTTTTGAATTTAATTACACAACTTACCTGTTGTGCCACCAAATCACTATAAAAAGTGATTCTCAAACCAATGAGAATAATTGGACAATTGAGAAAGTCATCTGTTTTGGTGGAAAAAATGGTTGCAAAAAGTGGTAGACAGGTGATTTCAGATTGCACAACAAGGTGGAATAGTACTTATTAAATGGGAATGAGGCTATTTAGTGGTTCAAAAAATGCCATAGGCTTATTGATATAGGTTTTCACAAGTCACTTTGCTTCAGTTCTTGATCCACAGTCATTTCAATTTAATCAAAGTCATGCATAACAAGTCAGGTAAAGTAATGTTACCACTGCCAGTGTTGCCATCTGCACTGATGCGCTTCAAGTTTCTTGCAAACAAGTTGATAGCATTGATACACCTACCAGCTTATCCACTAGTTAACTGAAACTGAAGCTAAATTTATATTGAAAACTGAAACTGAATAGAAACTGAAATTTTCAAAACTGAAATATCGCTTCTAACTAACTTTACACCCATATTGTTTTTTAAATTGTTACCTAATTTCTTTTTTTTAAAATTCACGATATAGTCTACACTCGGCATGACCTCACTATTATATATTCATATACAGTCAGAATACAGGCTGTGGAATGTGTCCTGCTACTTGGGCTCTTATGTGTTTTACATGATTTTATTTCATTTTGTGCAATTTTTAATGTCATGGTGTAAGATGTAGAAAATATTTGCTATTACTTCATTACTGCACGTATGAATTGAACAATATAGTTGTTAAACTAATGCATTATCTTCAACATATATATTGTCAGCAGGAAAAGAAAATATATTATATATATAGCCTATAACTTTATTTGCAAATGCAGACAACATAAGTACAAACATAACTCTTAACTAACAACTACACACTCCACTATTATACAGTTGACAAAATACAGTGGTTTCTTAGAGAACCGAAATGTAAGAGTGTTGACGATTCTTTACTGCGATTAGGCCTAAAGAAACGAGTTTGGTGGTGTGATGCAATCGAGAAAGGTGGTGTGACAAGTTTATGGAGAGGTAAGAAGGAGAATACCATTGAAGGGCTACAGAGGCAAGAATTTTTTGCTTGAACTCAATGTTATCTGAAACTGGAATCCAATGGAGGGTGGTCAGCATAAAGTATGAGATGTTGAGTAACGGAGAGCTTTGAGCATTAGGCAAACTGTAGCTTTCAACACAAACCACAAATAGGCCAAAAGCGTAAATGTATTACTGCTATTATTATTAAGACATTTTATAGTGTACTGGTACCGGGTTTTGTGAAAGGTACTTTAACAAATGCCACTTGAATGAGTTGTTAAGCAAGTGGGTCTTTAGATTCTTCCTGAATCAGCAATAGCAATAGCAAAAACAGCAATCGAGTTAACTTCCGTAACGTTCTCAAGTAGCAGATTCCATCGAATCGGAATGTCGCGCGCATGGGCGTCCGCAGAAATTTTTCCAAGGGGGTGCAAAACAGGGTCTTGTGACAAAAAACAAGTAATTTTACTTTTTTGCATGACTTCACAAATTTTCCAGGGAGGTGCAATTGCACCCCCTTGCACCCCCCTCCGGACGCCCATGGTCGCGCGATAACAGTCTATCGACAAACATGACTGCTTTGGCCGGAGATAAGATGAGTAGCTGAACACGATTGCTGGAGAGAAGTCGGAAACGGCAATCATTTGATTTATCTCTGGAGAAGAGCGAGGAGACGTAGTCAGAGCAGCATGGGTCATTCAAGGCTCGGTAGGCCTATGTCAACAAACATCGCTG
>JACLAT010000165.1:0-15000 GCA_018105865.1 Metaphire vulgaris | reverse complement strand
TGTTATTTTTAACAGCAAAAAGAGAGACATAAGACTGTTGATGTTGTAAAAACTTTTGCATCTGAAGTGATTGAGATATATAATAAGGCCAGCATACCTACTATTGCATTTGTCAGCATAGTGAAAAAAGTGAAAAGGCTATTTGAGAAATGGAATTATCTGCAGAAAAAATTACCTGAAAACTGGATATTGAATAATTGATCCAGTTACATCAAGTAGGCTGCAATAACTAGAAGACAGAAAATGAAAATTAACAAAGGTTGAAGGCAAAACAAAAAGAGAAATGGGAGAAAGTAGTACTGCTTTAGAAGAGTTTGAAATGAATTACAATTCAGAAAACAGTCCAAATGACCTTTGCAGTGATGTCAGTTACACGGGCAACGATGGGGAGACAGAAGAGGAGGATAGTGACAATCAGTGCTGTTCTAGCAGTGGTCCACAGAATAGACATCAGTATCTAGCTGCTGTCGGTGATGAGGACGAAAATATAAGAAAATTTGCTTATGCAAAATTTCGCTATTTCGGAGTGATCATCAACACAGTGGTAGAATTCGTTGGTTTGACAAGAACAATATTACAATCAACTTCACTTCAGGCTCCTACATCAACATTGATTGGGAACGGGTGACACTTGGCATCCATCCACTCGTGCATGACATCACTTCAGGAGCCATTGAAAATCATGCAGAAATAAGTATGCCATATTATCCATGTCATGCACAAGATGTGGAAAGACATATCAAGGATGTTTCTGTAGCCTTCCATAAAGTTTACGGACATGATTCACGCCTTGGAGTTATAATTCAAATGAAGAAATCAAGATCAGAGTTGCCAACTATAGAAAGCAAATCACATTTACTGCACTAATAGTTAAACTGCAGCACTGTAGCATACGTATGATTTTGTTCTTATTCGGTCAGTTTTGTTCAATTTAGAAGATGATATGCTGCTTGACTCAGAGCATATAAGTTAGAATGGTGCAAAAGTATAAGTAAAATCCTTCCCGATCACTCATGGCTAACTTCAGGGCTCATAAGGCGGCGCTGATCTCCGTTACCAAGGCCCTCAGCCAGGCGACTGGTGCAAGTTACATGATACGGGGCCAGTGTTCTCATGAAACGCGACTGTTTACT
This sequence comes from Metaphire vulgaris, assembly GCA_018105865.1. NCBI lineage: Eukaryota > Metazoa > Annelida > Clitellata > Crassiclitellata > Megascolecidae > Metaphire > Metaphire vulgaris. Next base: position 13,867 of record JACLAT010000165.1, on the reverse strand, counting down.
CCGCGGATTAATCCGCTACTCATTGCCATCGTCATCTGGAGAAAGAAGGCTGAATTGACCTTAGGGCTCCTGCCAGAGTTGAACCCGCGACCTTCTGCTCCATCGTCCAGTGTTGTTATCATTCTGCTAAATTCTTGCCCCTGTCAACTTCCTACCCCTGCTAATTTCCCTATATTATATATATTTCCCTGCTATATTACACCATGGTGTAATGGTGCAATGGTGTAACTTGCTAATACTGTTAATGTCAGACTGGGTCGGAAAATGGCAATGCAATGCATAAATTTGGCAAAATTGACTTGCATTCTTAACAAAGTTGCTAGAAATGGGTGATTCATATGAAATATCTGTTTTCGATAGCTTATTTACTTTAATATGGATCATCGATTTCCGTTTGTACGGGATGTGAACTCTAAAATTTTGTACTTTTTGTCACACCCTAATATATATATATACGCACACACACACACACACACATATATATATATCGGACCTACTGTGTAATATGATACATTTTTAAATTTCGTACCAAGGGACTGATAAACTTGTTTCAATGGCGTCGCCTTCTCAGCAGAGTTCTGATAGTCTAGAGATTATATTCGCTGAAGAAAAGCAACAAGGTTCCGTGGATGAAACTAAAAATCACAACTCGACCAATGTCCAAAGTCCTCTACAAGGTATTTGAACTTCCGTAGATTTCCTATCATTCGCACATTTGACTGCGAAGCTCTTGCTGTTAAGAACGCCCCCTCAGCTGATTAAAATGGAATTTTGACAACCATCTCTGGTATCACGTCGATAGACGGTCTTTTCCTGGAGCACTTCTGAACGCGACCGCGTCGATTCTTCTTTCGCTTTCACTAATGCATAAACTCTGCCTGTAAGCCTTCTCGTTATCATATTCGAAACCCTTGTCGCATCTGAAATCTCCTCCACAATTCTGTCCCTATTCAATTGGTCAAATTGACCAATGCGTTGGTATCTAATCGCGTACATTAGTCTTTTGAAAATCCCTGCTTTTTGATGGTACGAAATTAAATTTCGATAAATTTAAGAGTTAACGGATTCTTGAGCAAAAGTGACACCCAAAGCTCCCAGATTTGAACACATGAACCCTATTAGACAGTCTTTGCGTTGTTTTCATAATACGAAAGTAAGTAAGTAAAATCTCGTGGATTTCTATAGCGCCTTGGTAACAGCACAACAGTAGCTGCTTATTCTTAGGCGCTCAGCCTCTCTTAAAATAGCCATAGGAAAGGCGTGAGATCAGCCAGGCAATAGTCAATATCCAAAGGGCAGTGAGGCTAGGTTGTTACAGCTATGGAGGATATGATTTTAGAAAAAGGAATGATTTAAGCTTAGACCTGAAGACTTGAGGAGATAATGCGGGAAAGATAGGAAATGAGGAATCAGATTTTATTGTTTGAAAGTGTCCAAGTCTGCGGAGGGAAGCTGGGATCGAGTTCCAGAGTTCAGGTGCAGCATATGAGAAGGCACGGTTGCAAATTTTCAGGGATGACTGATTGAGTGGGCGTGACAGAGTGAGGTAAGATGAGGAACGTGTGGGTCAAGGAGGCTGAGGGGTTAATAGTGATCTAAGGTAGACAGGTTTTGATGACTGAAGTGAGATATATGTAAGTGTTATTATCTTATATTGGATACGTTCAGTTATTTTAAGCCAATATAATGAATTTAGTATGGGTGAAATATGGGAGAATTAAGGTGCCTTAGTAACAGCGCGAGCAAGTGCACTTTGTATTGATTGCAATTTGTTGATGGAGGCTTTGGGAAGGTTATAGTAGAGGGAGTTACAGTAATCTAATTTGGAGTGGACTATTGAGGTGGCAATTGTAGAGGCAGTTTTAGTATCAAGGCAAGGACGTAGGCGACGAAGGTCACGAATGTGAACATAATAGGCTTTTGAAAGTTGGGAGATTTGTGACTAAAAGTTTAGAATAGAGTCAAATTTGAATCCGAGATTTCTTGCAGTTGGAACAGGGGTTATTGTGAGGTCAGGAGCCAAAACTAGCTTAGGATTGTCAATTTTTTTGAGTTGTTGAGGTAAGTAAGTAAGTAAAATCTCGTAAACTTATACAGCGCCTCGGAAAGCAGTACAGCAGTAGCTACTTATTCTTATGCGCTTAATCTTTCTTGAAATAGCTATAGACAAGGTGGTTTGTCGGCCGGGCACAGGTCAGTGTATGTATGAGGCAGTGGGTCAGGTTGTTGTTGCTATGGAGGAAATGACTTTTCGAATAGGAAGGTTTTAAGTTTAGACCTAAAGGTTTGAGGAGACAGTGAAGGAATTAAAAGAAATGAGGATTCGGAGCTTATTGTTTTACCATGTCGTAGGCTGCGGAGGGAGGCTGGAATTGAGTTCCAAAGTTCTGGTGCGGCGTATGAGAAAGCGCGGTTGCAGATTTTGAGTGATGACTGATTTAACGGGCGTGAAAGTGTGAGATGAGATGATGATCGTGTAGTAGGTCGAGGAGGCTGAGGCGTTAAGAGTTTACGAAGGTAATCCGGTTTTGACGAATGAAGTGAACTGTAAGTAATCGTTATTATCTTGTACTGCATGGATACGTTCGGATTTTTAAAGCCAGTGTAATGACTTCAGTATGGGTGAAATATGGCAGAACTTTGGTGATTTGGTTACTGCTCGGGCTAGTGCATTTTTAATTGATTGTAATTTGTTGATGGAGATTTTTGGGAGGTTATAGTAAAGGTAGTCCAATTAAAAGAAACTCTGTCTTAGAATAAGTCTTAATCTGTCCTAATAATAACAAGAACAACGGGATTTGTAGTGATTCAGTAGGATCTTCCTTGTGGAAGTACTTAGTACTTAGTCCGTCCTCGTGCTGGAAGCACATCGGGCAGCACAGAATGTTCTCCAACTACTCCGGTCCATGGCCAAATCTTGTGCCTCGCTCCATGACAAACCCATATAGACCAAATCTTGTTCGATTGTTTTCTTCCATGTTATCCTCGGTCTGCCTCTCTTTCTTTTGTTGTTTTTTGGTTGCCAGTCCATTGCTTGCTTTGGGATCCATGCGCTGTAGATGTCCAAACCAGCGCATTCTTCGTTTTCTGAGGATCTCTTCCATTGTCTGTTGACCTGTCAATCTTCTAATTTCCACATTGTTGATCATATCTTTCCAGTGTATGTTCAGGATCTTCCGCTGCCATTTATGGTGGGTACCCTCAAGCCGCTTCAGGTTTGCTTTAGACAGTGGCCACAATTCCGCTTGATATAGAAGCGTGGAGAGTACAACAGCCTCATATAGTCTGATTTTAGTCCTTACTATTCCTTGTGGAATAGCAAATTAATTACAAAATCTGTCGCCTAGAAGTCCTAGCCTATAAAATGTTATTCAATGAACGCAGCTATCATGAGGCAGGTAACCCAGGTTTACCCTTTCATCTACTCTAACTAGTAGTCAACCCACAAGACAATCAGGTTGGACTCAATTTGTCATTCAACATACTCACACAGTCATCATCTATCTGCCTTCCTATCTATCTATCTATCTATCTATCTATCTATCTATCTATCTATCTATCTATCTATCTATCTATCTATCTATCTATCTATCTATCTATCTATCTATCTATCTATCTATCTATCTATCTATCTATCTATCTATCTATCTATCTATCTATCTATCTATCTATCTATCTATCTATCTATCTATCTATCTATCTATCTATCATCTATCTATCTATCTATCTATCCATAGTAAATAAGTAAGTAAGTAAGTAAGTAAGTAAGAGAAAGTCAAGATTAGAGTGGTAACTCGTCAAAAAGACTGTGCGAACGCTTTAAACAGAATTAATTAGCATTAAAAAACCAGGACTTCAGTCGATTCCTGATAATATCCAACGATGGTGACTCCCGTATGTCGGCAGGGAGCGAGTTCCAAGTAGGCTACGCGCGGCAGCCACCGGGAAGGCACGATCTCCGACGGTGACAAGACCCGTTCTCGGAACGATAAGCAGCGTAGTCGTTCACGATCTATGTCGCTTGCGCCCGCGAGGTCAGAAACTCGAATCTATCTATCTATCTATCTATCTATCTATCTATCTATCTATCTATCTATCTATCTATCTATCTATCTATCTATCTATCTATCTATCTATCTATCTATCTATCTATCTATCTATCTATCTATCTATCTATCTATCTATCTATCTATCTATCTATCTATCTATCTATCTATCTATCATCTATCTATCATCTATCTATCTATCTATCTATCTATCTATCTATCTATCTATCTATCTATCTATCTATCTATCTATCTATCTATCTATCTATCTATCTATCTATCTATCTATCTATCTATCTATCTATCTATCTATCTATCTATCTATCTATCTATCTATCTATCTATCTATCTATCTATCTATCTATCTATCTATCTATCTATCTATCTATCTATCTATCTATCTATCTATCTATCTATCTATCTATCTATCTATCTATCTATCTATCTATCTATCTATCTATCTATCTATCTATCTATCTATCTATCTATCTATCTATCTATCTATCTATCTATCTATCTATCTATCTATCTATCTATCTATCTATCTATCTATCTCTCTATCTATCCATCTATCTATCTGTATGTCTGTCTGTCTGTCTATCTATCTATCTATCCATCCACATCCATCTCTCTATCTATCTATCTGTCTATTTTTCTATACTTCTATATATCAGTCTATCTACCTATCCATCAATCAATCTGTATCTATCTGTCTACCTGCCTATACGTCCATCCCTCCGACGCGTCCGTCCTTCCAGCTAACTTATCTATCCATCATGTCCAGAATATAATATATATACATATATATATATATCGCCTTAACATGGCGAGGGCCAAAAGCAAAGGCGCTGCTGACAGCGTTGAAATGTCTCTTATGAACGAAATATGTCAGTTTAGAAAATCGCTCAGATCGTACGAAGGAGTTAGCTGACTTGACAAAATCGGATTGCGAAGCCTTGAGAAAACCTGTCGCAACTTTGTTGAGGGAAAGGAGAGCGCAAGAAAGGATGCTAAAAGTCAGTACCTATATAATAGGCTATATTCGAAGGAGGTCCCACATGACAAAAATCAGGCGGCGAATTCCTGAGCAGCGGTCTTCCGCGAGAGAATAATCTGTCGCCCTTCTTGGGGCCATCGATACACGCACAAGAGAGCCGAAAAGCGTCTCCAGAATAACGTTGGAACTAGTTTTTCAGTGTGTGCTCTTAGATGAAGGCTTAGCCTCTGGAATTTATTGTCAACCTCACTATATTTAGCCAGGCCATTGTCCTTTTTTAAGGTTTGGTCTTAAAGCATTCCAGTTTCGCATGGCCTATCCGTCGTAAATTGGTTCCCGCTGATTTGGACTGACCTATCCGGATTGACTTGTTTCAAATTCGACTTGAATTTGGGGTTCCATCGGCTGATGTCCTAGGCATGATGATATAGTGTCATTATTATTATTATCTGATAATTCATATAGCCCTATAACAAGGCATAAACTTAAGTCAAGAGTACTTTACAATAATGAGTTGGCAGTCATACGATGTACTAAGCAAGTGTGTCTTAAGACTCTTCTTGAACTGATCAATAGATTTCGAATTAGTGACGAAGTCCGAGAGGGCATTCCACAAAAGTGGTTTCCCTCTGGTGACCGATCTTTCGCCTAGAATCGTTGTTTGCGAAGGTGGTGGGATAATTAGGGAGACCCTGTTACTAGAGCGAAGCTGTCGGCTACTGGCAGGCGTGGTGTGTCTTCGAATCAGTGTAGCCAGATAGTCAGAACAGGTTTGATCATTTATAGCTCTGAACGTTATCAAGCTTCTCTTGTATATTATGCGTTCAGGAACTCCTAGCCAGTGCAATTTATCCCTTAGGTAGGCCCGGTAGGGGGTGATATGATCGCACCATCTCGCACCAAAAATCAGTCTCACAGATATATTCACTATTGATTGTAGACATCGCAGCCGATTTTCTGGTAGTCAATAAAGGACGCTATTACAGTGTCAGAATTAATGTAAGCCCCATTAGGATCACAGATAGCGTCTGATCAGTTTAATTTTCCGTAGGTGAAAATAGCATACTCTTGTTACATTATGCACATGGCGCCATTGAAGTGTCTCCATACAGTGTTGGAGTTGTGAAATTTGAGCTGGGGGGTGTTGATGACTGAAATTCAATGAATGACAGTAACTGCATGTACCCGATGTGCGATTTTTGGGAAGGTTGCAAAGTTTGCTGGGGTGGGGGTTCAACCCCTCCACCCCCGCCACCCCCCGGCAACTCCAACACTATCTCCATAGAAGTTGAATGATTGAGTGCATTATTGTATATATGGTTAGTTTTTCTGGATTGGAGAATTCATGGGGTTAGTTGTGACATTACTAACATTAGTATAGCCCATTATGACCGTCATTCCCAAAACCTATCTTCAGAAGAAAAACAATCGATTCTTGAAAATGGCAGTAGACATGACTCTTCGTATTGTTCTAAACAAGGGTTTTACTTCATATGCTGTATTTTTAAATTAAGGCTCTCTTAAACTTATGTAAAGCAAATTCGTGTCAAATGCAGAATTTTGAAATTTCCACGCCAATGCGACTTCAATAGAAATGTTTCTTAGCATGCGCACATTTTTATTAGCTTTTGAAAGATTGCATTTCGTTTTATGTTAGGTTCAAAAGTCATAATAAATCTTTTTTGTCTCAAGGTCCACATGCAGCGCCGATAAAGTCAGAATCATCCTCTGAAGAAAATGAAGTGGCAGTTGGAAAAGTGAACTTGGTTGAAGTCGAACAGAAAGTTCAAAACCAAGAGACTGAGCAACTTGTTTCGATGGCGTCGCCTCCTCAGCAGAGTTCTGAGAGTCCAGAGATTATTTTCGCTGAAGAAAGCAACAAGGTTCCGTGGACGAAACTAGAAATCACAACTCGACCAATGTCCCAAGTCCTATACAACTTAGTCTAAAAGGTATTTGAAATTCCGTAGATTTGCTATCATTCGCACATTTGACTGTGAAGCTCTTGCTGTTAAGAACGCCCCTCAACTGATAAAATAGAATTTTGACAACCATCTCTGGTATCAGGTCGATAGACGGTCTTTTCCTGGAGCACTTCTGAACGCAACCGCGTTGATTCTTCTTTCTCTTTCACTAATGCATAATCTCGGACTAGACACTGAGAGCGATTGACCAAAAATATACAAATCGACGCGGAGAGAACACGAAGACGGCGAAAACGACAAGCAACCCGCAGTCTTTACAATTAGAACAAAAATCAAGTGCAAGACGTCGGTAGAATTGTTGAGAATGGCGGCAGTCCGAAACGCTTGGATAAAAAGCCGGAAAGCGCCTCCACAGCAACATTGGCACTAGATTTTCAGTGTGTGGCCGTAGCGCAAGGCTTAGCCTCTGGAATTTATTGTCAGTCTAACATCGTTTATCCAAATTTCTCTATCTCACACTGTAGATTTTGGAGTGCCTCAAGGATCTGTTCTTGGGCCTGTACTGTTCAGCCTTTACACCACACCGCTCTCATCTTTAATTAATTCCCTTAATTTAAATCACAAACTCTACGTCGATGACACTCAGCTATTCCTTTCCTTCTCACCTCTTTCATTTAATGCTTCTATTATTGAGCTTGAATCTGCATTCTCATCATTCTCTGCTTGGATGTCATCTAATCTCCTCTCTCTTAACCCTTCTAAGACAGAGTTTCTTTTAATTGGACTACCCCAACAACTCAAAAACATTGACAATCCTAAACTAGTTTTGGCTCTTGACCCACAATAATCCCTGTTCCAACTGCTAGAAATCTAGGATTCAAATTTGATTCTTTTCTAAACTTCGAATCACAAATCTCCCAACTATCAAAAGCCTGCTATGTTCATATTCGTGACCATCGCCGCCTACGTCCTTGCCTAGATACTAAAACTGCCTCCACAATTGTCACCTCAATAGTCCACTCCAAATTAGATTACTGTAACTCCCTCTACTATAACCTTCCCAAAGCCTCTACCAACAAATTGCAATCAATACAAAATGCACTTGCTCGTGCTGTTACTAAGTCACTTAAATTCTCCCATATTTCACCCATTCTAAAATCATTACATTGGCTTAAAATAACTGAACGTATCCAATATAAGATAATAACACTTACATGTAGCTCACTTCAGTCATCAAAACCTGTCTACCTTAGATCACTATTAACCCCTCAGCCTCCTTGACCCCACACGTTCATCATCTTACCTCACTCTGTCACGCCCACTCAATCAGTCATCCCTGAAAATTTGCAACCGTGCCTTCTCATACGCCTCACCTGAACTTTGGAACTCGATCCCAGCTTCCCTCCGCAGTCTTGGACACTTTCAAACAATAAAATCTGATTCCTCATTTCCTATCTTTCCCGCATTATCTCCTCAAGTCTTCAGGTCTAAGCTTAAATCATTCCTTTTTCTAAAATCATATCCTCCATAGCTGTAACAACCTAGCCTCACTGCCCTTTGGATATTGACTATTGCCTGGCTGATCTCACGCCTTTCCTATGGCTATTTTAAGAGAGGCTGAGCGCCTAAGAATAAGCAGCTACTGTTGTGCTGTTACCAAGGCGCTATAGAAATCCACGAGATTTTACTTTACTTTACTTTACTTTACTTTACTTTATCCAGCACCTTATCCTCTTAGGTTTGGTCTTATACTTATAGCATACCTGTTTCACATGGCCTGTCCGCCGTAAATTGTTTACCCGCAAATATGGACTGACCTTTCTGGCTGGATTTGCTTCTAATTCTGCTTGGATTTGGTGGGCCATTGGCTGATGTCCTCGGTATGATGATAGTGTCTCAGCAGAAGTTGAATGATTGATTGCATGATTGTTTATCTAGTTAGTTATTCTGGGTCAGGGACGTCATTGGGGGGAAGTGCAGGGGACCGTCCCCCCCCGATTTTTAGAGGGAACATTTTTGTGAATTGTTGTGCTTTGAAATTAATTGTGTTCTCAATTGCTTTTATAATTTTATTACAATCACTGGTATGCACTATGTACTACCGTATGTAGCATGTACTATGGACAAAAACCAACCTGCGTAGGCCTACGGCAAAAGTTTTTAAAAATGCCTGCCTTGCAGTCGAAAGTCTTGCTTCCCCTAGAAAAGAATGAAATGACGGCCCTGTTCTGAATTATGAGGTTTTTGTGACATTAGTACAGTCCATCATTGCTGTTATGATAACATGTTCTGTCCTTTTAAGGTCAACCTAAAAAGCCAGAAATAAAGCCAAAACCAAATAATTCCAAATATCTGTCTCCGGCAGGAAAACAATCGATTTGTGAAGGTAACAGTAGACCTAACTCTTCGAATAGCTTTGAACAAGGTTTTCATTGCATATATTGTATTTTAAAATTAAGATTCCCTTGAGCTCAGTTTAAACAAATTCGTGCCAAATGCGGAATTTTAAAATTTTCACATCAACGCCACCTCAATTGAAAGGTTTTTTGCTTGCGTACATTTTTATTAGCTGTAAAATTCGTAGACTTTAATCTCAGAACTTGCTTGACAAGACGAAATGAATTTTAAGATACAATTGAAATCCAATGCTTAGGCCTACTGTAAAATTTTACATTTTTGACAGATTGCATTTCGTTTTTATGTTTGGCCGAAGTTCAAAAGTCATAAGCAATCTCTATTTTGTCTCAAGGTCCAGATGCAGCGCAAATAGAGTCAGAGCCAACTTCAGAAGGAAATAAATTGACAGATGAAAAAGATAATGTGGTTGAAAGCAAACAGGAAGCTCAAAACGAAAAAGATAATGTGGTTGAAAGCAAACAGGAAGCTCAAAACGAAGTGAATGAGCAACTTGGCTCAACGGCTTCACAGCCTCAACACAATTCTGATACTCCGGAGATTATATCTTCTGAAGAAAGACAGCAAGATTCTGTGAGAAAATTAAAATTTTCAACTCTACCAATGTGTCAAGTCTTCCACAAAGTAGTTAGACTTATCGATTTTTATTATTTGCGTAATTAACTGCTCATTTAGTAAGTTACTCAGAAACAGATAATTGTTAGAACTGCTTGTGACATTAGTATAGTCAATGTGACCTTCGTGATGACATATTTTGTCTTTTTCAGGTTAACTTACAAAGCCAGAATTGAAGTCAAAGTCAATTATTCTCGACAGTCCATTTTCAGAAGAAAAACATTCGGTTCCCGAAAATGACAGTAGACCTGCCGCTTCGAATTGTTCTGATCTTGATTGATGGATTGATTGATTGATTGATTGATTGATAAGCTCATTTATATGGCGCACTTACCATTCACAAATGCGCCGCACTGAGAAAATCAATGAGTAGAAAAGAGGCGCGTTATAAATTTGCTTTAGTTGTCTTTGAATTATAGTGCACTACTTCATATGAATTGACAGCAAACTGTGAGAAAACAATACTAGACGCTGTCAACGAATTAGTTATTATAAATAATGCGGAATGAATCTTAAGTGGTTTAGTAGACTAGAATTTCTCTGTGTTGAAACCACTATCGCTAAAGTCAACTGAATTATGATGGAAACATGAGTACAGTGTCGAAGAACGGTCAGTGACTAAGTGTGATTACTGAGTTGGCAAGTACGGGCCATACTGTGTCATGGTTGATGGTGCCAAAGCCTTCTGAAAGTCTACGAAACTGCTGTACACATAAGTGCTCTTCGCCCTTGCTTTCTCCGTCAGGAGTCGTAGTATAAGTATTTTCTGCATGGTGCTACGATCATTCCGTAAATCTGCTTGTTCTGCAAAAAAGGACTCGACTTGTAGTTTCATAATATTCGGCTTCGGTCTTAACTAAGTATGAGTATCGGCTATAAGCCGAATCTTTCTGTCATATAATTAATTGATGACTGTAAAAGTCATTCGTCGTTACCAAGTAATGAACTTTGTATATGATGTGTACGTATACTCTCTAGAATTCTGCTTCAAAGGTTGGAAGACTAAGTAGCCTAACAAATAAGGAACAATAGAAAAACTCAGGGGGGAATTTCCTCACCCTAGCTTTTTAGAAAGCATTTGCTTCCTTTCCTCCATCTGTGGGCGCCCCTGATTATAAGCGAAATTAAATCCGTAGTTTTTGCTGCAATTGTGGATCCTATCAAAAGTCAGCCCCGCCGAGAGAAATTCCGGGCCCCTGTGCAGAAGAACCGGCGGGCCCCTGACAAGTGACAAGTCTTGGAAAAAATTGCTGACGACCTTTTTTGCTTGTCAATTGATTTCACGAAACAATTAACAATACGGTGGGTTGCAACTCTCGAGAACTGGCGATGACCTTTTTTGCTTATCGCTGTTTTTCTTGCTGTTTATGATATCCTCAACGCCCCCCTTTTACTCGCCGGGCACCTGCAGTGGCGTCGCTAGAGGGTGCGGGGAGTGCGGACCGCACCGGGTGACACCACCCAGAGGGGTGACACCAAACTGAGAAATTGGAAATGTTCAAATTGCTTAAAACAGAGTCAACAGACGGAGCTCGTTCTCCTCGGGTTTCATACCCAGTGGTGTAGCTACATTGGAGCAAAGTGGAGCAATTGCTCCAGTCGGACGGCCCAGGGTCACTTGTACAAATCGTGCTAAACCGATGAGAAAAGTTTTGTGGTGGAGTGGAAAGTAGGCCAGGTATAATAGTAGGTTCTGCAAGACTGCAACTGGTTGGTTATAACCTTACACGGTTTTGTGCGTCTAAAATGCACTCAATTTCACCCACGGGCATTTGTAATTTAAAAGTTTTTCCGGGGATTAGTACCGTAGCATGACTCTGGACTACGCTGATATAGGCTGGCAGTAACTATCTCAGGGTCCGAGCAGAAGATCCCCGCCGTATCTGCTCATGGCCCCGATCTGCTGCGATGACACGCACAATAGCTACACTGTATATTGTCCTAGTTTTGCATTTTGTAGGCTTCAGTGCATCAGCATCAGATGCAATGGGTGAGGGTGAGCGGCGAGGTGGGGAGGGATGGCTTTCGACGTGTCACTGACGCGCGCTCAAATTGAAGGATGATCCTGTCTTAAAGTGTCTTTCTGTGTGTCTAAAATGCGGTAAAATTCACCTGCGGGCAATTGTAATTTTAAAACGTCCCCGGGCCCCTGTCAAAAGAAGAGAGAGAGAAGGGAGGGGAAGAGGATGAAGAGGTTAGAAAAGAAGAGGAGGTAGCAGTGTTTATTTTAGGCCCTTTTGGGAAGATTTCCCTCCAAAGTTTGAAAATTCTCCCAAAAATTTCTATATGTTGCATTGGGAGATGGAAATGTCCCCCCAAAAGTGTGACAAGTGTGACGAAAGTTTTTTTTTGTTTAGGAGAGGGGAAAACATAAGGATATGATCATATTCAGAAGAGCATTAGGGCATGTGGAGAAGAAGGGGAAGGAAGATAAGAAATGATGTCTTTTGTGCTTGTCACCACTTCCCGACGAGAAAAAAATCTCAAATGTCGGGATGACCTTTTTTTGCTCATCAAGGTTTTTGGGCAGACAAACCTTCTCTCCTAAACATTTAAAACTCCCCCCAATGTCAAGGTGGCTAGAATAAACACTGGGAGGGAGGAGAAGGCGACTGTTTTTTCCGGAAGCCATTTTCCTAGCTACACCAAAGTTCATAGCAGGCCTATTAAAGGAAGATTTGGAAGAGGTCCCTGGTGGAAGTCTGGAGAGGTGACACCACGATTTTACCGCACTGGGTGACACCAACCCTAGCGACGCTACTGGGCCCCTGCGGACATACAGTACCATGTTGACCTTTTTGTGTTATTATTGTTGATAATCCATCTTCATCGTCGGTCCGGGTCCCCTCCGCGTCGCCGGGCCCCTGTGCATTTGCCTCCCTTCCTCCTCTCGGCGGCCCTGTCAAAAGTAGGCGAGCTTATTTTGGGGAGTGGAATTATTTTACGGCAAGCGGAGATTTTATTTTAATAGGAGAGACATGGGCGTCCGGAGGGGTGCAATTGAACCCTCTGCAAATATTGTGGAGCTATGAAAAAAGTGAAATTACTTGTTTCTTTCATCACAACAGAGGCGCCCATAGCTTTTTAAAGAAGCATTTGCTTCCTTCCCCTCCCCTCTGTGGGTGCCCCTGCTTCACAAAACCTTGTTTTGCATCCCCTGGAAATTTGTTCATTTATTTCGTCAGAAGACCTTGTTTTGCACCCCCTGGAAAAATTTCTGCGGACGTCCATGAGGAGAGATTTTGTCTTCTCCTCTAGGCGAATTTATTTTAAAACGAATCCACCGTGCGGAGACTGTTTGAGAAGGATTTGTTTTTCAACACCGACCAATGTTATTATGGAAAAATTAATTAACTAATCAATTAATTAATATTCTAAAAGGAGCAACGACTTACAGTAGGCCCTTAACTATTCTATTCTATTCCAATTTCCCTGGATAATTTATGTAACGCAATAGCTTAGCTAGAGCCAAAGTCAAGAGCGTTTTACAGAAGATGTTCATGAGAAATGCGTCTTAAAGGCAGACGCAAACGTCTCGAAGGTTTGTAGGATGATTAATGATCGATTAATTGCGCATCCAATACATTTCTTTTCCATCTTCTATTAATAACAATGTAGTCTATCATATTTTTTTGTTTTCCCAGCTGATGATTCCCAAGTCCACTTCTTATTTTGTCTTTTTTTCAAAAATGTAGGCCTATTCATTATTGACAATTTGATGCATAAAAGTTAAGTAATCTTTTCACTCTGTCATTTTCTTCTCCAATCCCATGTTTGCCAATAGTAGGCCTACCTCCCCAAGTGCCATAGTCTGTCCCGACTTTAGCATTCCAGTCTCCTGTGATGATTAAGATGTCATGTTTTGGAAC
>JACLAT010000164.1:40000-74918 GCA_018105865.1 Metaphire vulgaris | reverse complement strand
TATCAATTATTTGGGCTGATAAAATTGAGAGAGCGTATTTTTTCCAATTTGGCCGTTATTATCAAACTACCATTCTAGAATTAGGCCTATACATTTGAATGTCTTGCTATTACACGGAAAAAATAACTGCAGAAAGAAAATAATTCAAAAAGCTCAGTGTCACCCAATTACAAGGAAATGAATATGATGTCAATGAAATCCTCATTTTTTAATTAATTGACTTGATCGTTGTCGTCTTTGAAGCGACCGTCACCAACAAATACAGAATACGTTGGTTGAGTCGTAGTTGAACAATGTGCGTCGTTTACCACTGGAATAACTGTCGCTCCATTTCCACTCTCAATCATTGTCCGTTGACTTTCGAACGGATTGAACTGGTGCTTCAATGTCTTGTATTCTTGCTTTAGATCTGATTTGAAGCGTTTTCTGAAAATAATGAGCTTGCTATCTGTAGTTAGGTTAATTAGATTAACTTTCTCTTTTGACTTAACTTTGTATTCTAATAGGGAACCCGCATTTGAAGTTAGGATTCTTTGCACAGAAATATATGTCCAGTGTTTGATTTATCAAAAAAGCAACGGGCCGATATATTACTCCCACTAAATAATTTCTGGATCCAACGTGAGGCTGAATACTAATATATTATACTGTTATACATAATTTAAATATCGTTCGACCAATGGAACCAAACTCCGAACCTGCCTAGCAAATCAAACACTGTTGTATTTTCTATACCTTTTGAGGAACACTGCTCCAAAGCAGATGACGGCCAAGCATATCGACACAACGAATCCACCAATTGCCACGATCCACAACACTTAACAAAGAACATAAACAAAGCGACAATTAATTACAATTAAGTTTTATATGACATTCTTGAAAAAATACTTTATAAAATTCGCTGAAGCTCAGTTAATTATTTTTGAATTATAAGGGGTTGCTGCCATTTAAAATCTCCGGGCTTTTTAATGCGATTCATTTCTACTCATATACATTAGGATTAACTTTTCCTTTGTTCTAAAGACATTTCCCTAAAGTTCCGGATATATCTTACAAATAATTAGTGCATCGCAGCGGGTACTGATGTCACCTGAAAGTAGTGATATGCTATATGTTCTGGCATGTTCCACTATGTCAAATAAAGTACCCAAATTAAAAAATGGTCCGTAATAATATAAAAAACGCCTTAATGATGAGCAAAATTAGACGGATAATAATGACCGTAGTCCCTATGATCGCTTTAGATATTTCTATCTCTCCTAGTAATAATTAAAATACACAGGAAAATCCCAAATCCTTCAGTGAACTCTTTTGGAAATAACGCTAACCATTGATAAAGCAAACCATTTCTTTGGCAATAGTTGGCTTTACTAATAATAAAATTCGTAGCGCAAACATACCTAGTTCGCTTCTCGTAGGTTCGACTTTGTTCCGAATTTCAGGAATAGAATTAATTTCGTCTTCCAATTTGCCTGCAAAATATAGTGTCTCGTTCATCATGTTATCTGATTAAAGGTTCACCTCAACTTCAGGGGACGGAAAATGGCAGAGTGGGTTGCGCGTTGGAGCGGTAGGCTGACGGCTCGAGGTTCAAGTTCCGTTAGCGCCCCTAGTGGCTTTCACACAGGAATGTCTCCTACGCCACTTTAAATCACGACATGGTAGTTAGTCAAATTCCCGGTTGGACATCCAACAAACGTCACACACGTCAAATCACAGACAATTATTATGTAGGAGTCACATACACCTACGGGCAATGCGCCCAAGGATCCTGCTAATGGCGGTGATGATAATGACGACGACGACGACGATGATGATGATATAAATTTGAATATTGTCCTTTACTAATTATGCTATTATTACTAACATAGGTTCTTAGCAATATAATTTTATGCATCCATATAGTGGGGAAATCGATAATTACTTATCTCTTAAGCTTTCGATGCTGTATTTATATAATATTTTAGAAATCTATTTAATTAAAAAAGAAATACCTCGTGTATTGATAGGACTGATCTTGCTATACCTTGTGAGCAGTTGCCGATGACTCCAATCCATTTTCCATTGTCACAGTAGAGATGCCAAGTTTTACGAGAAACATAACATCCGACGACAACTGTTTCACCTTCCCGTTTGAAATAAGCATCACTCGGAGGAATAATATCAGAACATCCCACAGCTGCAAATAACATTCACATGACAGCACATCATTATTATCAGAAGTATTTAAGGAAACACAGTAATTTCGAAAATTCTTACTATTATTTGTAAAGGCTTCTTACCTTGGAATTTGAGGATGAATTCTTCGTTGTTTTCTCTGGTGGTCGTCGTGTTATCCGCGGAGGATCTTAGATAAACGTCGACAGAGTTTCCTGTTGACGAATAAATCTCTTCTTCTCTTTCCGATCCAGATGTGCATTCGGTCGAGTTTCTTTTCGCTGCTTTGTCAACGATTATCATCACGTGACTGGTGGAGCTGGAGCATTTCTCGTTGACCTTTGCTACTTTAGAGGAGGAGGAGGAGGAGGAGGAGGAGCGTAGAGGAGCAGTTGTCTTTAAGATGATTCTACTGATGATGATGCGCTGACCAATGGGAGCGATCACAGTCCATGGTTGAGTTGACATTCCACATGACGACGTCTTCCAGTTGACGATGTGTATGGGCGACGAAGAAACGTCCACGCTACAAGACCGTTTCTCATCTGCAACTGCACGGACAAAGGCAGACAAATAACACTTTGAACGATTGAACCTGTGCATGAATGCTGTGAACCATTGTAAATAATTTAATTTCTTGTCGTCGAATCGGCTGCTTTTCTAGGTGCTGAACATATTTACGGCTGATGAGGCATATGTAACATATGAGTTGTGTTAACTGAGTTACATATGCTACGTATGCCTCCTAACTGAGTTATGAGGCATATGTAGGAGGCATATGGCATATGTCCTAACTGAGTTAGGAGGCATTTGTAACATATCTTTAATGTCAAAATAGTAGACAGATGGAAGAATTAGATGATATTACACTATCAGCTACTTGTGTCAACATATTTTAAAGAACTTAATGTGCAATGGGCCATTGCGTTAGGCGTCTAAAGATTGGCTCTGCTAGATTAATTTATATATTGCGATCAAAGTACACAATAATAAAGAATGAATTTTTTTACGTTAGCTATTGTGGAATGTATAGTGCGAAATGCGCTTCGTATACTCAGAAATAGCATTTGTGATTCGACAAACAGAGCTGAGATAGAGGGTTGGTTTTTCCTAAAGATCCTACTAGACCACCGAAAACGGTTATTATATTTGTTTTTATTTATTATTTGAAGGTTATGATATCGTTTAGTAGATACGTTATAATTAACAAAATTTTACTTATTTTAGAGATTAAAATTATTTGGCACAGAACCGGACAACTACTAAGTAAACTGCTGCAATTTTCAATGTGTAGTGCAAATAATTACGGTTTCTTAACTCACGGTTTTAATGTTTCGTATTATAAAATGATCCTCATTTTATATCCAAAAATAAGAGATTTCTTACCTTTGATGCACTTATAATTGACTTCCAGATAAAGAATGAGAAATGCTGGAAAACATGGTCTTGGCGTTTCATTGGAAATTTCGAGCATTCGAATTGTGCATTCTGCTTTGCGAGAACATTTTCTATCCATGAACTCTAGAACATCTGCAGAGCATCCAACAGATTGAGATCCTAGACTTAGACCATCAACCTCTTCTTTTGTGATGCATCTTCCAATGCGCATACGTCCGTAGATGGCATTCTTCATCAAGATAACTTCACCTGCTGGACATCGAGGATTGAAGACCTCCAAAGGACAGTAGTCTTGAATTGCTGAGAACAGACAACATTCGATCACATTTGTGGTCTTGTCCCTATATCTCAGATACAGAATGAGAAATAAGCCTGATTAAATTAAAGCTCTTGTAAGAGGCAGGAATTTTATTGTTTGGAAGGCGTTTCAGTTTTAAATTGATTCGTGTGCATTGACACCGCTAAAAGGTTGATAAATATTCGCTTAGTAGCTCCTGTCCAATGCCTGGCAATCCCCATTCAGAACGCTAGATAGACTATAGGTCTAGTGTCTCATTTTCTTGTCAATATCACGACGAAAGGAATGTCATCGTCATGATTTAGATCTTCAACCCTCATTACTTTGCCCTACTTCAGAGCAGAGTTGTCCATGGGTCCATTTTTTAGAACCCAATCTAATCCAATCCACAAAATCTCCAACCCAACCCATGCCGGTAATAGTGTTACTTGACCCAACCCAACCCACCGTAATAGAGTACAACCATGACTTATTTTCTGACCCTACCCAACCCAACCCTCCATTAATATGGAAAAGTCTGACCCAACCCAACCCAATCCAACCCAACCCAACCCAACCCATGGACATCTCTGCTTCAGAGCCTTTTTAATTAAGGAAAATTTATCACTGCGCTAGACTAGGAAAATTATTTGCGAACTTCCGCGTAAAAACTAGCAAAAAGGTAGTCCGAAAAATTTATCGCTACACAGAGCACAGAAATATGTTATGTTAACACTATACATTTTCAATTTATCACTGCTCATGTTGCTTATTACTGCACGTCAAAAAGGCCCTGCCCTTCTTATAGTTCAGTGGCTGCCTTTGAATGAATAGAGAATTTTATTAAGACGGACAATCAATATAATTTGAAATCCTACCATCTTCTAATCCTTCACTAACTTCAGTTGCCTTTAGTTTTTGAGCGCACAGATTAAGTAGAAATATCACAATTGCACTTTCAAAGAGAAACTCATTGCTGTCAAAATGCATCTTGAAAATTCCTATAATAAACTAGAGATCAAACTTCACCAATCCACTATGCCAAATGATGAAGTCACTCCAAATGTTGCCTACACGCGGATGAATCTTTGAAAAAATCGCTCTGGTCAAAATAATATATAATGACTGATTGTAGGTCAGGGACCATCTCAAAATATATTGCTGCGTTAAACCATTTTGCAGGAAAGACATGCTTCTTGAACCCCGAGTCTTCGAGTCGAATGAGACACAGTCACATATACAGTAAATATAAATTGCGAATTAAACTGGAAAGCGTTATGGCTTAATGAATATTTCGCCATAAAACAAATGTTACCGGCCTATATACTTTACAGCAATAATATGCAACTGTACAGTTGTGCCGTCAGAAATATAAAGGATTAACCCAAAGTTTGAAATTCTTATTATTCGAGTCGAGTGTTTTACGCCCCTCTTGCACCTATTTGATATCCTCATCTTCCCATATACTTTCATTGGAAATGGATTCCACGTTTAAGTAGCATTGCTTATACGGAAATGCCATTTACCAATTTTTGGGAAAGCATTTAAGCACTGATAACTTTTATTAGTATCACTGAAATGATCTAAAATGATAATATTCGTGGTGTATATCAACATGGGAGCCAAAATGGCCGTGTCGCGCAGATCTTTTAGGATCCTCTTACAAGAGCAAATTATTTTTGATTTTAATTAATTGATTTAAAGAGAAGACACACACGAACAAGTTTATAAGTTTTACTTTACATGAAAAATGGCCGACGCTCCACTCTATTAAATGTTCTCTTGCTCAAAGTTTGCTTTCTATTTAATTCTCGAATAACTTACAGCATACTTCCTCAAAATCAAATAGACATCAAACTCTTATTCTAAACGTGTGCATTGCAGTATCCTGCTATTTCTCTGATAAAATTTCATTGCGCTTGAAAATGAATGTAACACGTCAGTTTGACATCGTTGACACCAAATGTGGTAGGAAATGAATATGGCGTGAACTTAAATCCTCCTTTTCTGAATTAATTGACTTGATCGTTGTCGTCTTTGAAGCCACCGTCACCAACAAATACAGAATACGTTGGTTGAGTCGTAGTTGAACAATGTGCGTCGTTTACCACTGGAATAACTGTCGCTCCATTTCCACTCTCAATCATTGTCCGTTGACTTTCGAACGGATTGAACTGGTGCTTCAATGTCTTGTATTCTTGCTTTTGATCTGATTTGAAGCGCTTTCTGAAAATTTTTGCAAAGAAGAATTGTTTTTAAAGCAGCCATTGGCCATTAAATGAGTAGGCCCTAATATTAGATCAGCAAATTAAGATTTCAAATTGAATAGTGAGCTTGACTTTGATATTTTCTCACTTCACTGACTTCAGTTTAAGATTCTTTGTAAAACGGTCCCATGCCTACTGTTTGTTTCTTGCAATAGCAAAGGACCGAATGTTTTCTTAGCACAATTTTGGAAAATCAGTGGGGTTCTAAGGCTAAGCTTAAATGTTATACCTAATTAAAAGGTTTTCTAGACTAATTGAGCAAAATACCACTCACTCTGGCGAATGAACCAATGATTCTCACACAGGATATATCCTATTAAACCGCTCTAACCACTCGAAACTTCGATACTACTATTATTAAGCACATTGGTATACTTTTAGTCTCACCGTTTGAGAAACACTGTTGCAGAGCATATAATTGCCAAGCACATTGACACAGCGAATCCACCAATTGCCACGATCCATAAAACTTGAAAAGCACAGAAACATTTAGATAGTTAATGTAGTGTAATTGCATGAAGTTTGTAACAAGACTTTCTAACTTATGAGATACTCTTTGAAACACACAGCAAAATTCGTTGAAACGCGATGATTTATTTATGAAATATAACTTGCTGCAACATTTTGCCTTTACTATTGCAATTATTACGTGGTTGTTAAGCACACGTAAAGTCATTGACGAAGTGAAGAATCGTGTGTGCAGAGCAATTCAGTGCCATCACTCAGTGGCGTAGCGTGGTCTCGTGCCGCCCATGGCTCCTGGAAAAAATGCCGCCCCAACCTGCTCCTATTATAACTGACAAGCAAAAAAAACGTAATCGCCGCTCAACTTGCCGAAAAAGGTAATGGCCGCTCAATTTCCGCCTCTTTCAAATTTTGCCGCCCCTACGCTAAATCTCTCCGACAACCTGACAAGCAAAACAAGAGGTAATCGCGCTCAGTTTGCCGCCCCCTTCATGTGTGCCGCCCATGGCTTGAGCCATTGTAGCCATTGGCACGCTACGCTACTGCCATCACTTGATCACAGGTAGCTACAGCAGTGAATATAGGGTCAAAATGGAACCAGACACACTCCAGTTGGTGGCATGATTCTTACCGCTATTCTGCCCAAAGCTCGATCGTACGCGTATGACAAAATAAAATACGTAAAATATGTGCGTATGAGTAAAAAAAATACGCGTATGATACGCGTATTTTATAGGTCTGCTCGGTTTCTTATAATTTGCTTACTTAGCGAGAAATATCAATTGCGACATCACGCCACGTCACTGTAACTGATCCCAAAATTCACTTCGTTAACACTTGTTCCCCTTTTAATTTCTTTGCGCAGGCAAATGGTTAACAGACTGCGGTAATTGACGCAATTTCATGGCTATGTAGGCCTATGGTATTTTTTCTCACGTATGATAGCGCGTATGATAAAGA
Source organism: Metaphire vulgaris (assembly GCA_018105865.1). Lineage (NCBI taxonomy): Eukaryota > Metazoa > Annelida > Clitellata > Crassiclitellata > Megascolecidae > Metaphire > Metaphire vulgaris. The sequence continues at coordinate 67,394 of JACLAT010000164.1, read as the reverse complement.
ATCATACGTTAAAATACCTGCGTATGACACGAAAAATATAATACGTATTATCGAGCTTTAATTCTGCCGCATGCCTGTATAAATAGAATCACTAAGGGTCTTGTATATATTATGTCGCATTATAGGCTACCCAGACAGTTGAATCACATTTTTCTGCAAAATATCTTCATGAGCCCTGCAAGCATCCTGCAGACCGCACAGTAGACTGTCCTGGAGATCTAGATCAGGGTTCGGCCTCGGGTCCAGCCCGCCAGTGAGTTTAATCAGACCTTACTGCCCCCACAGCATTTTTGTAAAAAGGCCATCACTCTTTCTTAAAAGTCAGACAAGCAAAAAAGGCCATTACTAATTTTTCGCACATGATATGTATATTTTCGAGAACGTTTGAACTGCTTCCATCACAAACCATAAACTTTGAAACCTTTTTAGGACCCGTCGAAAAGTTATTTGATTACAAGGCCTTCGGACACACTGCCATAGCAATTTGGCCTTCGCTGCTTAGAATGTTGTCGCGCCCCTGCTCTAAATCAAATACCAATGCAAATAAAAATGATAAAGAACTATTCTACAGTATCACATTAGGTACGGTGGCAGAACGGACTGAGTGATGACTGATTTAACGGGCGTGAAAGTGTGAGTTGAGATGATGATCGTGTAGGTCGGGGAGGCTGAGGCGTTAAGAGTTTACGAAGGTAAACCGGTTTTGACGAATGAAGTGAACTGTAAGTAATCGTTATTATCTTGTACTGTATACGTTCAGATATTTTAAGCCAGTGCAGTGACTTCAGTATGGGTGAAATATGACAGAACTTTGGTGATTTGGTTACTGCTCGGGCTAGTGCATTTTGAATTGATTGTAATTTGTTGATGGAGGTTTTGGGAGGTTATAGTAAAGGGAGTTGCAGTAATCTAGTTTGGAATGGGCTATTGAAGTGGCGATTGTGGATGCAGTTTTCGTGTCAAGGCAAGGACGGAGGCGACGTAGATCGCGAATATGGGCATAGCAGAATTTCGATAGTTGGGAGATCTGTGATTCTAGCAATAGTTATCTTTAGTAATAGGCCTACTCAGACCCATAGCGCAAATTGACTAAGCCAATCCATTAGGTCTACTCTTGCAATAGTTATCTTAATTAATAGTGACATACATAGCGTGTACAGACCCAATTCGTTCCTCACGGATTCGTCTTTAGTCTGAACTTCAGGCAGAGACTCAACTTCGTCTTCCCATTTGCCTACAGAAAAATTGTAAGCGTAATTCATCAATTATTGAAGTAGGCCCCTATGCCTGAATGTCAGGATCATCGATAGAATGATGAAAACGCTACCTACATCCGTTGCAATTTAAAGAAAATCTTGGCTGATGGAATAATGCAGGCGTAAAATAATGTAAAGATGGGCAATTTGCAAGTGCATTGTGATCTTTAACCGAAAAAGCAAACTATAATTCGAATTCCAGCTAATTTTGTAAAACTTTTAAATATAAAATACATTATTATTTATATTGACAATGAACTCGCCTTGTGAACAGTTGCCGATGACTCCAATCCATTTTCCGTTGTCACAGTAGAGATGCCAAGTTTTACGAGAAACATAACATCCGACGACAACTGTTTCACCTTCCCGTTTGAAATAAGCATCACTCGGAGGAATAATATCAGAACATCCCACAGCTGCAAATAACATTCGAATAACTGTACATGTAAATCATCACAGCCTATGAAAAGTGAAGTAAATCATATGCCTGTACAAGTGTACATGCGAGATAATGCATCGCAAATTATTGTACACGAAGCAGAAAAAAATAAAACTATTTTTCCATTAATAGCAGTGCAAGCAAATGCAAAGCAATTGCGTATACCTTGGAATTTGAGGATGAATTCTTCGTTGTTTTCTCTGGTGGTCGTCGTGTTATCCGCGGAGGATCTTAGATAAACGTCGACAGAGTTTCCTGTTGACGAATAAATCTCTTCTTCTCTTTCCGATCCAGATGTGCATTCGGTCGAGTTTCTTTTCGCTGCTTTGTCAACGATTATCATCACGTGACTGGTGGAGCTGGAGCATTTCTCGTTCACCTTTGCTACTTTAGAGGAGGATGAGGAGGAGAAGGAGGAGCGTAGAGGAGCAGTTGTCTTTAAGATGATTCTACTGATGATGATGCGCTGACCAATGGGAGCGATCACAGTCCATGGTTGAGTTGACATTCCACATGACGACGTCTTCCAGTTGACGATGTGTATGGGCGACGAAGAAACGTCCACGCTACAAGACCGTTTCTCATCTGCAACTGCACAAACAGCACTGATTTAGGCAATCATGGAGCATTGGACGATAAAACTTTTGGATATTTTATACTGCTGTAAATAACAATTTCACTGTAACTAAACGGTTGTTGTTTCAGTGCATTCATAGTTAACTGGTTTGAATGGTAGCGATCCTTTCGGTCACTAATAGCTGGAAATCAGAATAGAGACATGGAAGATGTTCGTCTGCAAAGGCAAAATTTTAATTAAGGATATTTCCGGAACACTGTACTATGGCTTCGAGCACTTGGCTAAAGTTGCTTTGAAAATTGATTTAGGGGTTAAGTAACATTTATTTTGTGCCAGATTAGTAGATAGATTAAACAAATAAGATATTAAGATATTATCAGCTACTATAGTGTGCACTGTGCATGCTTTTATAAATAATTTGAATACAATTATATATTAGGTTAGGCATTTGACTATAAGCTCTCGTATATAGATTTGTGCAAGTGATCACAGTGCAAAATTACAAGCTGAAATTTAAAATGTGAGCTGTCTAAGATTACTGAAAATATGTTTTTTGTGCTGACTCAAAGATAACAGTTGTGATTCGACAAACAGGAGATGAAATAGAGGTTATCGAACTGTATTCTAACATGCTTAAGCTGTCTAACACCGATTGCAGCCTGGCGCTTCAGGGCACCATTGTCCGCCCTTCTTCCGTCGTCAGAGACCTCGGAGTCCTGTTCGACAACGAATTGACCATGAAGCAACCTATATGTTGAACAGCTAGCCAAGAGCTGCTTCTATCACATACGACGTATCCGCCAGATTTGTCGAATCGCTGGCAAAGAAGTCGCCTCGCAACTGGTTTCTGCGTTTGTTCTGTCCAGACTAGACTATTGTAATTCCGTTCTTGCCGGCCTTCCAAAGTCTACACTGGCCGACCTGCAGCGCGTACAAAATGCTGCTGCACGTCTGGTGCTGGGCCTAAAACCTCGAGACCACGTTACTCCGACGCTTCGTGAACTTCATTGGCTTCCAGTCCGGTCACGGATACAACACAAACTATGCACGATGATGTTCTGTGCACGGAATGGTCTTTGTCCGACCTATCTGGCTGATCTGCTCCAGCCAACATCAACCGCCATTGGTAGACCAGGACTACGATCAGCCTCTACCAGCCAATACCAGAAACCTCGTCTTCGGACAGTCATGGGGCAACGAGCCTTCTCGTACGATGGACCCCATGCCTGGAACGCCCTTCCACCAGCGCTACGGAACATAAAGTCGCCCGTCGCTTTTCGTAAACATTTGAAGACACATCTGTTTAATTGTGCATATAATAATTATTGACATTAATTTTAATGCGCTTGCTAACATTAATTAATTAGGCGCAATATAAATAGCTAATTAAATTATCTCGCGGCTGTAAAGTTTAGTATTAGGCATATAGAATGATTTTATTTATTATCCAAAACACATGGTTTTTTACTTTTGATGCAATCATAGCTGGTTTCCAAATAAAGATAGAGATATGCTGGAAAGCAGGGTCTTGGCGTTTCATTGGAAATTTCGAGCATTCGAATTGTGCATTCTGCTTTTCTGGAACATTTTCTATCCATGAAGTCCAGAACATCTGCAGAACAGCCAATTGCACCCAATCCAGGACCCAATGCATCGACTTCTTCTTTTGTGATGCATCTCCCAATGCGCATGCGTCCATAGATGGCACTTTTCATCAAAATCACATCACCTTGTGGACATCGAGGGTGAAAGATTTCCATAGGACAATAGTCTTGAATTGCTAAATGCAGACAACATGAAGACAACATATTCAATCACATCTGCGCTCTTATACCTTAAAGTAGTCTGATTAAATCCGCAAACTTCGGGGCAAGCAGAAATTGCTAACAACCATTAATAAGCAGCATTTCGCATTTTTGGACATACAATAAGAAAGGGGGACTGAGAAATCTGGCAACAACAGGAAAAATATAGGGGCAAAAAGCAAGAGAAGATAAAATAAAAAACGCGGATAAGCCTTATAGAAGAAACAGAAAACAGGCAACATTCAACTTTAAAAATACAGCCAGAAACAGGGCAGAACGGAAATCCGTTGTCGTTGACGCAGCAGTATATAGCATATTAAGAAGAGAATAATAACAATAATAATAATAATAATAATAAATAACAATAATAAATTAATAATAATAATAATAAGTAGTAGTAGAAGAAGAAGAAGATTAAGAGGTCGACTTGTAAGCTGACTGTGATAGTTCCTCTAAAAGTCGGAATGCAACGTAATGCAGCGTCCGAAGCATGTTTTCTAATGTACAGTAATCAAACGTAAACGATTTGACTAGTGTGCAGTGAAGTTGCCAAAGGCTGATTATATTTGCTTAGTAGCTCTCTGGCCTAGCCAGGGATATTTCTAGGATTATAAATTGGGGGGGAGCGTCGACCTCAAATTGGGGGGTGTCCGGAGCTAATTGGTATGCATTTTGTATGCATACCATTGTCACATTACCAAATTGTGGGGAGTGTCGACCTCAAATTGGGGGTGTTTGGGGGTTTAGATGGTGTAGAAATATTTCTGGGCCTGGCAATATCTATTCAAAAAGCTAGATACAACGTCTCTTTTGCTTATCAATGTCACGATATAAAGAACGTCGTTTTGGGAGTATAGGATCTTCATTCCGATATTGCTTGAGACTAGTTATTGTTCAGCAGACCCGTCTTTATGTAATGGAAATTGGGCACTGTGTCCGGGGCTCCGCACATCTAAGGGGTCCCGCGCGCCCCATACGGAACCCCGCGCGCCCCAGCCTTTTTATGTTTTGACCTTTTTACCTCTTTTTGCTTATCATACTGCTAGAAGATTAATTTAATTGAAAGATCAAACACCAAAAAAAAAAACGTGATGACCTTTTGTCTCGTCAACTTTTTCGAGCATCACAAAACAAACAACGTGTTTTTCACTCCCCGCCGGGGCCACTCAGGCCGCCAGGTGCCAGGGGCCTCACACTGGCAAAAGACGGGCCTGTTCAGACGCTCTTTATCGAGAATTTCATTTAGACAGACAAATCAGTAGAATTTGAAGTCATACCATCTTCTAATTCATCGGTGATTTCAGTTGCCTCTAGTTTTCGAACGAAAAGATTTAATAGAAATATCACAATCGCACGAATAAATGCAAGTCTTTCTTCTCTATAATGCATAATTGTCAATACATGTACAAACAATAAGCCAGATATGAAAGCCAACTGATCCACTGTACGAAGTGACGAAGACACTCCAAATGATGTCTAAGAGCGGATGAATTTTCGAAAAATTGCTGTGGTCAAGGCGCAAAGGCTTAATGTAGGTCGGGGACCATCTCAAACTCTATTGTTGCGTTAAAACCATTTGTAGGAGACACTCGCATCTTGGACCCTGTGTCCTTTGTTTAGAAAATACGATCGCATATAAATAGATATTACGCACTTACTGGAAAGCGCTATAGATTGACCAATATTTCGGTAGAATAGCAAATGATATACGTTGCAGCACTAATATGCAGTTGTTCTATGATGAATGTCCCTATCAACGAATATGCCGATTTTGAAAGATTTCAAAGACCAGCGACAACTTTCCAGTGGATGTTAAACCTGGTTTTAAGACACTAGAAAAGTTTCACACTAAATTTGATGTTCTTAAGATTCAGCTGTGACTAAAAATCCTTTTATTGGCCTATTTTAGGGAGCATGAGTTGGGTGCTTTGCAAAATTTTACTTTTAAATCCATGGGCGACCACAGAAATTTTACCGGGGACACAATGGTCACGGTTAATATTTTATCAAGGTTTTTAACTTTAACTGTGACAATATTGGTATTTGCATTTTCCATTGCAATGCCTTCTCTTTCCCTAATGGGCGAGCGCTCATGTTCAAATCAATCATCAATTTATGGAAGGTGTTTTGTAAGCCACTGCAGACGAACAGCCTTTTAATTTAAGAATGCTAATGCGCTTTTAGTCGCAGGTGTAGTAGCAGTAAATTTTGATGCGACTAAAATACAAATCTACGGGTAGATCGACGACCTGTACCTAGCATATACTGTGTTTTATTGAGTTACGTTTTGAGTTGGATTTACTGAATAAAATGTAATGCAAGAAATGTGAATGGTGTCTAAGATGTTCATTCAGAATTGTTTAAGTCTACGCTTAATAAAATATTTTTGAATTTAAATAATTTATTTGATGGGAGGTCAAACACGAACTATATTTCAGGTTTTTATTTATCAGAAGTAGTAGACATATTAGTACACTATTTTAAATGTTCTCTCGCCCGTAGTTTGCTTTATATTTAATTTCCCGGATAACTCAAAATCGGTTTTCGCAAAATCATATCGACATCAAACTCTTGTTCTAAATTTGTGCACTGAAGAGTCCTGCAATTTTTATGATAAAAAATTCATTGCGCTTGATAATTAATTTAATACGTATTTGCCACTATTTGGCATCATTGACACCGACTACGTTAGAAAATGAATATGACGTGAATTTAAATCCTCCATTGTTTGAATTAATTGACTTGATCGTTGTCGTCTTTGAAGCGACCGTCACCAACAAATACAGAATACGTTGGTTGAGTCGTAGTTGAACAATGTGCGTCGTTTACCACTGGAATAACTGTCGCTCCATTTCCACTCTCAATCATTGTCCGTTGACTTTCGAACGGATTGAACTGGTGCTTCAATGTCTTGTATTCTCGTTTCTCATCCGATTTACAGCGTTTTCTGAAAGTTAAATAAAGAACTATTCGTATTGCTATTCCCAACTAGCTGAGCTTCCAGCTATGTGCGCAATATAAATATCTGTTATTCTCGATTTGACATCATCACGTTTCTATACGATTCCCCATTAGAAAGACTTCTACTCATTTTTTAATTATTCAAAAATGTAGTGGATTAATCTCATACCAACATGAGTAAGGTGTAAAACCCGAACTTTCAATCTTCCAGACAAATTAAATAACGCTTCTAGTACATATTATGACAAAATAGTCACCACCTTCTCAGAAACACTGCCCCGAAACAGACGACAGCCAAGCAAATCGAAACACTGAATCCAACAATTGCCACAATCCACAAAACTGAAACACAACAAAGGCGTTTAGATAATAAAATAGCAATGCACTCGAAAAATTGATTTTGTCAATTCAAATTTTTGAAACGATTTGAAAAATGACCGAAAAGCAGTGAATCACATATAAATTGTAAAATACTACAAAATGCTTGCTCTGATATGCAATTAGAATAAATCTAGACCTTCATAATACTCATTTCTTCGCGAGCAGTATAAACATAAAGCATTGTCACATAATCCAGTACTTATCATGCAATCTGCTTAGCAGAAAGTATCGGATGTCTTTCAACGCGAAAGAGAAAGAATGGGATTCATTACAATAGTTTGCAGAATGATTAATTCAGAGTTTAGACGATAATATCAAAGAAATTACAAAAAGTGCAAACATTTTCGCTACTCGTCCCAATTACAAACAAAATCAGGAGAAATCTTTAAGAATGCTTTAAATCTCACTATAACTTCAAACGTGATTTCTTCAGTTTCTTCAATTGCATTAAAACATTGATTAAAGTAGATTAAACATTTGTTCGGAAGTTAACTCTTCAATAGTTTATACATTCGCAGTGTAAACAAACCAAGTTCGCTTCGTCTTGATTCGCTTTTAGTCTGGATTTCAGGTAGATAATCAATTTCGTCTTCCCATTTGCCTACTGAATAAAATATAATTCAGGAATAATCGAAAATGCTATTGTGATATACTTTGAAATTTTTAAAGAACGACTGAAAGAATAGTTTATGTCCCTCCAGTTAATCAGTTGCTAAATTGTTATTGATTTAATTATTGAATAAATTATTTGGAAGCCAATGCGGGGCACATGATGAGAATCAGCAGAGAGACGAAATACATGAAGTGGGACTTATTTTTATATTTTCATTAAATCATTGTTTGGAATGTTTCTAGAGTTAACATTAATATAGACTTGCCTTGTGAGCAGTTGCCGATGACTCCAATCCATTTTCCGTTGTCACAGTAGAGATGCCAAGTTTTACGAGAAACATAACATCCGACGACAACTGCTTCACCTTCCCGTTTGAAATAAGCGTCACTCGGAGGAATAATATCAGAACATCCCACAGCTGCAAATAACATTCGAATAAATTTACATGAGAAGAATTACTGCGTGGCCTAAGCTACCTACAGCAGCGGTTCTCAACCTGTAGATCGCGACCCCGACGGGGATCGAATGACGATTTGCCAGGGGTCGCCTGAAACCTTCAGAAATATGGGGTCGTCTCTCAAAACTTGCAATTGTACAAAATTTTTCCATTAGTAGTTAATAGTTTGTTTACTATAACGGCCATTCGAAAATAGGCATTGTAGACAATTGAATCAGAATGACTTCAAACATTTTAATTGTTGTAGCATTATTGTTTTTAGTAGTTTACATTATGAACGAAAGCGATTTTACGGTTGGGGTCGCCGCATCATGAGGAATTGAATTAAAGAGGTCATGGTACTATAAAGGTTGAGAACCGCTGACCTACAGGAAATGACTTGGAGTCAATATTTCCCCACGACGACAAGAGAGATGTCTTCATTAAAAAATATATAATACAAATGCCATTGTTTATATATATATATATATATATATAACACTTTAAGACTAAGAACAAATTGATTATCTCCCTAAGTCTTTCACCTTCAAATTTGAGGATAAATTCTTCGTTGTTTTCTCTGGTGGTCGTCGTGTTATCCGCGGACGATCTTAGATAAACGTCGACAGAGTTTCCTGTTGACGAATAAATCTCTTCTTCTCTTTCCGATCCAGATGTGCATTCGGTCGAGTTTCTTTTCGCTGCTTTGTCAACGATTATCATCACGTGACTGGTGGAGCTGGAGCATTTCTCGTTCACCTTTGCTACTTTAGAGGAGGAGGAGCGTAGAGGAGCAGTTGTCTTTAAGATGATTCTACTGATGATGATGCGCTGACCAATGGGAGCGATCACAGTCCATGGTTGAGTTGACATTCCACATGACGACGTCTTCCAGTTGACGATGTGTATGGGCGACGAAGAAACGTCCACGCTACAAGACCGTTTCTCATCTGCAACTGCAAAACCAAAATCAATTAAACCGCTGATCGGACATTAAATTGTAATCATATCCTCTCGCTTCATCAGTACCCAATAGACCGCTGCTAGTGGTAGACCTAAGTGTTTGCTGAATCAGCTCATCGACAGTCGGCAAAATTGACTTTGACCCGCTATCGAAATAGTAAATATTAAAAATATTCACGATCGCTCCATAGTAGGCTAGATGGCTAGACCATAGATGCAATTTCTATAAGAGTTATCCAAAATGACGTATCGCAAATTCTTTGTTTTAAAGTCATAATGAAAACCTCAATATGCCTACTTAGCAATGCAAAGTTTAGGTAATGCTATTGAAGATGTGTAAATTGTATTGAATCGTCTTCAGGCTTTCGCAAAAATAAGGTTCTTACTTTTGATGCACGCGTAGCTGGCTTCCAGATAAAGACTGAGAAATTCTGGTAAGCAGGGTCTTGTCGTTTCAAGAGAAACCTCTATTGTGCGAATGCTGCACTCTTCCTTACGAGAACATCTTCTATCCATGAACTCTAGAACGTCAACTGAACAGCCAATTGCGCGCAATTCAGGACCCAAAGCATCGACTTCTTTCTTTGTTATGCATCTTCCAATGCGCATGCGTCCATAGATGGCACTTTTCATCAGGATCACCTCACCGGATGCACATCGAGGCTGAAAGACCTCTTGCGGACAATAATCCTGAATTGCTGAGCAAAAAACAGATAAATCTATACACTACACTGTATGTGTTCTTTCGTTGTCGTCCCATTTCCCCGAATTTTAATATCATTCAAAACTTACAAGAAATAGCTTCATGCAGCTTGGTAAAGTGTCATATGCACTGTCAAATTTGTGCTTTTGTTCTTCCAGTTAGACCTACTATAATCTATTTGATTGAACTTAATTGTTTAAATAGCATATATATATATATATATATATATATATATATATATATATAGTTTAATAGCAATTGTGTAATATCATTATTTACGAGTTGAATTTATTATATTAATTGATTTTGAAGCCACTAATTATTTTTTATGGCAAAAGCTATCTAAAGCTTCTGATTAGTTTTGAAATTCGTAGAAATGAGACGAGACCGTTCTTTGATTGCGTCATGTCATTACTCTATCGCAAAATTAATCTCAAGCAAATGTAGCACTAAAATACTAATCTAGTTAACGGGCTATCTCACCTGGAGTAGGCCTAATTTTGAGCAGTTATAACGTAGGCTACCTACATGTACATACTAATGCCCAATAAATTTTTGTTGTAAGGCTTTTCAGACTTCACTGTCACTAAATGAATCCATCTACTCTATTTCCAATAAATTGAAGAGATTTCATTCCAGAATGTTGATCACGCTTTACGATTAACGTAATATAGTGCAATATATTAAAATACTATATTAGGCCCACTAATATAAACTGAATAGTGTAGGCCTACCTGCTTCCACGTTATCGCTGAAATCAGCTGCATCCAGAATTCCGATAAAGATATTTACTAGAACTATCACAATCGCGACGTCCATGACAACCATACTGGTTTTCAAATGCAATATTGGCAAAATTTACATTTTGCCTCAATAGTTCAAAACGAAATGATCGACTATTCACAGTGATTATGACGCTCTAGTTCTCTGTCGTATACGCGGATGAATCTGCAAATAATTACTATGAATTACTATGAATGTCGCCATGCATGATAACTTTTTTCTGGTCAGGGACCATCTCAAAGTCTATTTGATTGTTTAAAATTAGGAGGATGCAGAGCAGTACAAGCGCTCCTTATTTAATTGCCTATACTTGCAGTAAAGACATCCATATAAGATACGGCTACAGCACGCGATGAATGGAAATTCTAAAGCATTTTGGTCATTCAGATATTTCTCATTTTCTTTGGTCCGATAAGCCACTCAACATTCATGTTGCTGGACCGACCTTCTGGGACGCCCTCCCGACGCCGCTTAGCCTTGCTGGCTTCGATAAGTCACTACTTTCGTTCAGAAAGAAGCTGCAAACTCGCTTGTTTAATAGCCAACACTGACTGACATTAGCGCATTTGCTGCACTGCGAACTTGCGCTATAGAAATAATAATAATAATAATAATAATAATAATAATAATAATAATAATCCACCCGTCCTTCGAACCACTTCAATTTTTATTGGTTACTTCACAAAAGCAAACATGTGGTCAAACTTCGCAATACTGTTACCCAAATTCATAAAACTTAATTAGACTTTTGCTATAAAACCGTAAATACATTTTAGCTTACTGTATTGTGTACATAAGGTAAGTCCTAAAGGTAAAGTTCATCCATAGGCGCTGTGCCCGTAGGTGCCGGTTTCATGACCATCAGCCCATAGATGGCTAAGCGATTTTATGGTTACCTTCGCAATATTGCCATTGCTCCTCATTTTACCACCACGAAAAAGGCTGAGTCGACCTTAAGGGCTCCTGTTTCTCTTTCTCATATTATAGATTATGGAGTGCCTCCAGGATCTGTTCTCGGGCCTGTACTGTTCAGCCTTTACACCACACCACTTTCATCTCTAATTAATTCCCTCAAATTAAACCACCAACTCTATGCCGATGACACTCAGCTATTCCTTTCCTTCTCACCTCTTTCATTCAATGCTTCTATTATTGAGCTTGAATCTGCATTCTCGTCAATCTCTGCATGGATGTCATCTAATCTCCTCGCTCTCAACCCATCTAAGACAGAGTTTCTTTTAATCGGATTACCCCAACAACTCAAAAAAATTGACAATCCTAAACTAGTTTTGGCTCCTGACACCACAATAATCCCTGTTCCAACTGCTAGAAATCTCGGATTCAAATTTGACTCTTTTCTAAACTTCGAATCACAAATCTCCCAACTTTCAAAAGCCTGCTTTATTCATATTCGTGACCTTCGTCGCCTACGTCCTTGTCTTGATATTAAGACTCCATCCACAATCGCCACCTCTATAGTCCACTCCAAATTAGATTACTGTAACTCCCTCTACTATAACCTTCCCAAAGCCTCCATCAACAAATTGCAATCAATACAAAATGCTTTAGCTCGTGCTGTTACTATGTCACCTAAATTCTCCCATATTTCACCCATACTAAAATCATTACATTGGCTTAAAATAACAGAACGTATCCAATATAAGATAATAACACTTACACATAGCTCACTTCAGTCATCAAAACCTGTCTACCTTAGATCACTATTAGATCACTTAGATCACTATTAACCCCTCAGCCTCCTCGACCCACACGTTCGTCATCTCATCTCACTCTGTCACGCCCGCTAAATCAGTCATCCCTGAAAATTTGCAACCGTGCCTTCTCATATGCTGCACCTGAACTCTGGAACTCGATCCCAGCTTCCCTTCGCACACTTGGACACTTTAAAACAATAAAATCTGATTCCTCATTTCCTATAATTCCCGCACTATCTCCTCAAGTCTTCAGGTCTAAGCTTAAATCCTTCCTGTTTCTGAAATCATTTCCGCCATAGCTGTAACAACCTAGCCTCACTGCCCTTCGGATATTGACCATTGCCTGGCTGATCCCACACCTTTCCTATAGCTATTTTAAGAGAGGCTGAGCGCCTAAGAATAAGCAGCTACTGTTGTGCTGCTTTCCAAGGCGCTATAGAAATCCACGAGATTTTACTTACTTACTTACTGTGGGACTCGAACCCGCGACCTCCTGCTCCATCATCCAACGTTGTTATTACTCTGCTAACTTCCCGCCCCATACATTGTGTACATACATGTCATTATTCGGTTTTTCGCTAGAGGGCAACTCAGATCGTTCGTCCAATGTTCTCACTACTTTACCCTGTGACTACAATGCCAGGAGCGCCTCTGAGTAGAAATAGAAGAGGCGCTATACAAATTCCACACTACATTACATTACATAAGTGAACCGAAGAAATGACACGAGTCACGTGACTAAAAGATCAACAGCACGTGTGACTATATCAGATGTAACAGTAGAGAACATGCGACGTATTGTATTGCACGAATGACCTCAGCTGCCCTCTAGCGAAAAACCGAATAATGACATGTATGTACACAATACAGTAAGCTAAAATGTATTTACGGTTTTAAAGCAAAAGTCTAATTAAGTTTTACTATAGAAAATAATATATTTAACGTTTTAATTATTTTAGCAGGCAAACAAAAATGAACTGAATCCGACTTGTAAATAATAACTCGTTTTATTAGAAATCTTATTAACACACCTTTTCTTCGCTATTTCCCGGATACATAAGAGAGTCGAAGGCGAGTGATGGTTATCGCTTCTCGGCCTTTTGGCTAAGATCAAAGTGTAGTATCTGTTCTTATCAGCTTAATATCTGATACGTCCCCTATCCGGGGACATCGATATTAAACTGATTTTTGGACTTAGGAGAAGATGCAGGGGCTTGCTCCGGCTTCTCCACGGGTTGGCCCGGTATTGCAGTACCTCCGGGATCGGCCCACTCCCTTCTGGGGAGAAAACTAACAAAGGATAATAAGTTAAGTTTATAGGATTAAAAGAATACGGATCGTCTTTGAGCCGAGTTTTAACTTTTTCGAAATGTAAAGTGTTGGTTATGCAAACTTTACATCTGCATTTACTCTGGTTACGTTAGCTACAAGGTAATTAATAATTATGTAGGCCTAATGATCTCATGTAAATCAGTTTTTAAAGGTAACCAACATCAGTCTGGATCCTCGTGTAAATGTGTAAGCCAACAGTCATATTACTAGAATGTCCTCAGCTATGCAGATAAATGCCCCCTTAGCTATGTAGGTAACAAGCCCACATAGGATAGGCGTCGTCCTCGAAGGAAATTTGTTACCGACAACAAATCAATTTTTGCCTTTACTGCCAAATTGGTGACGTGGTCTGTCCAGCGAATGTTTTGGATCTGTCGCGGTCATTTCATGCGAGCTTATTCCAGCTTCTTCAAATCGGTATCAAGCAGTGTCCCGGTTACAGTAGAGCAGCATTAATATGACCATACAGATAGCGCTACATGGCATAGACAGAGAGAGAAAATCTTGGAGGTCAATATTATTATTCGTCACTCTGGCCACCAACCCTCATCCGTGAAGACGACCTAGATACAGGTACAAAATAATGATCAATGCTATCGAGAAACATTTGGGCTGGTCTTCAGTGATTATAGACGGTGAAAAGACTCATTCTGCATTTGTCCAATATCTGTCCTTGAAGTCAAATACGTATCCTTCGAGGAGTTCGTTTATAGAAGTCGGCGAAACATTAATAAATAAAAAATTTACAATAACAAACAATAATAAATTACCATGCATTGTAAACCAATAAATCACAAACCATTTTTATTTTGGCTCTAACTTTGTAAAATTTTGACCACTCGATAAACGCGGTAGAAATGTAGCTGAAAGATCCCCCAACACAACTATATTCAGGTTGTCTTGCAACATGCCTTATTTGTAGTAACAGCATATCACGAAGCAAAGCACATCAGTGGCGTAGCCAAGGGGAGCTTGGGGGTTAAAACACCCTTGGCCGCTATCGAACAAACTTTTTGTCTCCATACATTTTTTAAATTTTCGGAGGCGTTTTTGGGGGGCAAACCCCTCTTGACGTAAAAGGTGACAGATCGTCACGAGCAATGCGCCGGACAGAATTCTTCAGTGGCACCATCAATTAACCTACAAATGACCGAATTTACACTCTGACTGCAGTCAATTAACGTGACATTACCGATAAATGACATGCTTCGCACACGCCCAACGTTAAGAAAGTCGGCAATGGCTTTCATTGTTTTGTCCAAACTGGGTTGCATCAGTCTCACCCTCATTGAACCGGATATCAAGGTGAACGACGTCTACTACCGTGACGTCTTGCTGCTGGAGATGCTTCCTGCCATCCACTCACTAGACTTTTCCCCGTCAATGCACAGTTGCCACTAACACAATGGTCACTGCTGCCAACTTTTTATTGGAGGACCGCAGTGGCGTAGCCAGGATCTCCGAAGGGGGGGTTGGATTTTTTGTTTCTGGTCGTGACCAACACCAACATTTGAAAAAGTTTGACAAGCAAAAAAATAAAAAAAACGTTATCATGTCCTATTTCCCCTAACAGGCAAAAAACAAAAAAAACGTCATCGACTCTTCAACACCGTTACATTCTCTGCCCAAGGAGGGGTTTGACCCCCAAAATCGCCGCAAAATATTAAAAATGCAAGGAAACTCATTAAAATATTTGTTCGCCAGTCAAGTGGGTTTTTTAACCCCAACCCCCTTGGTTACGCCACTGCCGGACCGTATAATCTATACGGAGAAGATATTTTTGAAACGATTAAGGATTTGCAAGGTATTCTAATAGCTGATTCAACAAATGTGTCACATTTTAATTCTTAGGATAGAATTTGTACGCTCTTAATTAGCAAAAGCTAATATTTACAAACAGAAATAACACGAGTCTTCACAAGACAACGCATCCATTTCGCTTTATTGGCCAACCACTTTTTGTAAATCTTCACAGATCGATCACAATCCTCTATTTGAAAACAACACCGGACATGGCATTGTGAAGTATTGGCGGTATACTTAATGTTTAAAATTTGAAATCAAATATCAATTTCGAAGATCCTATATCTCTGTGTTCTTTCATTTCTCCGACTATAGCGAGGGCTAAATGAATTTAACTAGACAATTTGACTTCACTGACACGGCGTGGGTCAGAAAATGAATACGATGTTAACGAAGTCGTCCTTTGTGAATTAATTGACTTGATCGCTGTCGTCTTTGAAGCGACCGTCGCCAACAAATACAGAATACGTTGGTTGAGTCGTAGTTGAACAATGTGCGTCGTTTACCACTGGAATAACTGTCGCTCCATTTCCACTCTCAATCATTGTCCGTTGACTTTCGAACGGATTGAACTGGTGCTTCAATGTCTTGTATTCTCGTTTCTCATCCGATTTACAGCGTTTTCTGAAATTTGCACATATATTTGTTGATTTTCAGCAGCCATAAAATACTGAATAAGATTGTTGCTCAGTCAATAAAGCTTTAGCTTTTTAATTCGAGGCATGTATCGGTTTTATTGACTGCGATGAAGCAACCGGTCACCGATCAAATATCTATCTTATCGAAGACTTTCCGCTGACCAAATACAAAGCCAAGAAACCTTTCCCGAATATTCCTACAATGTCACAAATTTCTACTTCGATGAACTAGAAACGAGACCACTTAGAGTTCCAGTACTTAGCACTAAGGAATGTTCAACTTGTTATTTC
Organism: Metaphire vulgaris; assembly: GCA_018105865.1. Lineage (NCBI taxonomy): Eukaryota > Metazoa > Annelida > Clitellata > Crassiclitellata > Megascolecidae > Metaphire > Metaphire vulgaris. The sequence goes on along the minus strand of JACLAT010000164.1, from coordinate 50,698 downwards.
TGATTCTATCTACTTTCTCATAGAATAGAGCAGAAGAATCGTACAATATCTATTTATGTATTCTTACCTTTTGAGGAACACTGCCCCAACGCAGATGACTGTCAAGCATATTGACACAACGAATCCACCAATTGCCACGATCCACAAAACTTTTGTAAAAGAAACCAAGCTTGTATAATGAGTCAGCCTACTAATACGCTTGAAATCTAGGTTCTCCACTCGATATTTCTGCAAAACGCCTTAGAAAATCCTTTTAAATACCGTTAACTAATTTGAATGACAAATTCTGCAAACGTTTGCGTTGATTTGTAATTAATTATCAGACTAAGCGATGTCTTTTTTTGTTTTGTTGAACCTTCGTTTTCCTTTAAAAGCATTTTCCATAAGTCCTGGAGCCATTATACAATGAGAGTATTTGGGTTTTTATAAATTTAATTAAAGCACCGATCAATCAGATCCATTTTTTCTAGCTTTAATAATTAGGCTAAATGAATTCATAGCGCATACAAACCCAGTTCGCTGTTAACTGATGTGACTTTAGTCAGAACTTCAGGTACCGACTCAATGTCGTCTTCCAATTTGCCTACAAAATAGCGTTGTACTCGAGACCTGTAACCGAGATCTTTCTACATGTAGGCTACACTGCAAGAATTTCGAACGATATTTTTGTACCTCGCATTAAATGATGATAGAATAATAATAATAATAATAATAATAATAATAATAATAATAATAATAATAATAATAATAATAATAATAATAATAATAATAATAATAATAATAATAATAATAATAATAATAATAACAATAATTAAGATAATGCAATTTGAAAACTTTTCTCTGTGAATTTTCTTATATTCTTAAACTAGCTAAATGCATCTAATCATTCGCATTTCAATCTGAATTTTATAAATACATTTATAACGTTGAACTGCGATGAGCCTACCTTGTGAGCAGTTGCCGATGACTCCAATCCATTTTCCATTGTCACAGTAGAGATGCCAAGTTTTACGAGAAACATAACATCCGACGACAACTGTTTCACCTTCCCGTTTTAAATAAGCATCACTCGGAGGAATAATATCAGAACATCCCACAGCTACAAATAACATTCACACGACAGTGCATCATTATTATCAGAAGTATTTAAGGAAACACTGTAATTTCGAAAATCCTTACGGTCTTCTAACCTTGGATTCTGAGGATGAATTCTTCGTTGTTTTCTCTGGTGGTCGTCGTGTTATCCGCGGAGGATCTTAGATAAACGTCGACAGAGTTTCCTGTTGACGAATAAATCTCTTCTTCTCTTTCCGATCCAGATGTGCATTCGGTCGAGTTTCTTTTCGCTGCTTTGTCAACGATTATCATCACGTGACTGGTGGAGCTGGAGCATTTCTCGTTGACCTTTGCTACTTTAGAGGAGGAGGAGGAGGAGGAGGAGGAGCGTAGAGGAGCAGTTGTCTTTAAGATGATTCTACTGATGATGATGCGCTGACCAATGGGAGCGATCACAGTCCATGGTTGAGTTGACATTCCACATGACGACGTCTTCCAGTTGACGATGTGTATGGGCGACGAAGAAACGTCCACCGTACAAGACCGTTTCTCATCTGCAACTGAACAAGAACAAAGTTAATTAAACTTTAAAAGTAATATTTGCAAAACGATGGTCCCGTTTCTCGTGTCCAACTGCAAAATAAGACTTGATTTAAACAGCAATAGACTATAGACACTGAATTACTATTGAAATGCACGTGAACAGCTGGCGTCGTCAGCATTTGATAAATTAGAACAAGCACACACGACTTATCTGCGCTTTTATTTAGATCTATTATTGAATTTTTGACGGACTATGTTTACACTTATCTTGTTATAGTTGTATGTCCATCTAGCGTTCACTAAGGTCATTTGAGATTATCTCGGAATCTGCTGCAAATTCTAAATAATCATCTGAACGGTCGACAAAAATTAGACCCATTTCGACTGTCAAGAAATGACAACTCTCTTTAAAACATAACTTTATTTTCGTCTTCTCACAAAATAGACCTACGTTGTAAAATTTTGTAGTCTGTCTCTCTCTCGTCAGGAAAACTAAGAGTTTAAAATGAATTGTATTATTCGTTTCATGTCGTGCGCAGACCAGTAAGTGACCTGCAACTTTTCTGTTCTGTTCACCCTATGGTGTATTTGCTGTTTCGCATGGCGTGGCCGACGGTAGATAGCGCAGTTTGTGAGTTCTAATGTGTTTCAGTAATTCGCAATTGGTATTGGCAATTCTGAAGACCTCTATGCTTATAACGTTTCTAGTCCAAGGAATTAGCAGGGCTTTCCAGACACTCTTGTTTTCAAATTCTTGGTCGCAATTCTGATCTTCCCATGCTTTCGTTAGTTTGATCAGAATTGCTGTGTCCACCGTCAACCTGATTTTCGAATTCTCTGTGCAGCGAGCGTTTTGATTAAATTATACTACCTAGGTTGTCTTAGAGAATGTATCTTAAAATTTTAATCTATTTCTATGTTTAATTTAAAGAATATTCAAATGGAATGAGTCTTCAGTAACCCTGCAAAGAAAACGACGTCTTGACGACCGCCTCACGACGTCGTGAACTCGGCCCGCCGACGTCTCGCGCGGACGTCGTGCAGACGTAGAAACGTGAACTCCAGAAGACGGCCTGACGACGTCGTCATACGACGTCTGTCTCAGACGTAGTTGCGACGTCTGTGCGACCTCAATTTCGTCGTTAAATGGACTTGCATGGCCTGTATATATGCCTATAGGTATAGTCTAATTAAATAGCCTAGCTAGGCCTAAGGCATATATAGGGGTCTACTAGAAGTAACGGTGCTAGCCTGCTAGGACAAAACGTCAGCGGACAAAATGTCATGGGGACAAATTGTCAGCGGACAAAATGCCACCGTAACCCTAAACCGTGACATTTTGTCCGCTGACATTTTGTCTCCATGACATTTTTTCCACGGACATTTTGTCCGCGGACATTTTGTCAGGCACTGAAGTAACATGTTCAATCCCATGCATCCATGCAGGGGATTATCGATATTAATTTTATCAACTCAACAGGCAGTGATCGATCGAGCCAGTGCGTGGCAAAGAAAATCATGCAGATAGTCACATATACTAAAGAATTAATATATATAAATCTCTGTCATGCAACATATGCATATGTCAAGTTTTCGAGCAGCTCTAGCGGTACACCGCGATGAATTAAGCGTGGGATGCGGTGGCTGTTGCCATCTGACGAATGCAAGCCCAGTCAGTGCAGTATTGGACATTCGCCAGATGGCAGCAGACGCAGCACCACTTAATACAATAAGAGAGAAACAATAAATCATGAAATGCACATTTTTCGTAAGCAATGTCAATCAATCAATCAATTTATTTCTCACATTACAACAATGTCGTTTGGAGCAATGTAATACTTCAAATTGCACCGGCCATTTCCAAATATGGCGACTGGCATTCATACCGGACCTAGGGCCTATATCGTTTAATTACTTAGATTATAATCGATCTCTAGCTGTGCCTGTCCTGCTCCATTAAAAGCCATCAATTTAAACTCTCCAGTGTCAGAAATTAATGTTTCAAATAGCATATTTCTTGAATGAAGCAGACATCGATCGCCATGTATAGAATCTGTTAAGCATGTTTTTATGTAATCAATAATTAGTTTAGTTTAAGCGATATTCCAATTTCTCAAATTCCTTGTACAGTTTCACATCTCAATCCTCCTGCTGGAGCTAATGACCGACTACAGTATTCCAGTATCCACGTTTTGATATTGATTTGATGCAGCGTTATTGTATCAAAGGACTCGACGTTCACTCATCAGAATTATCAGATCCATCGAACAATGGCGTCAACGTGCTGGTTGACGTCTTTCTAGGCTGTAAACGAACAAAGCAATGTCCTGCATTTATTTCAGACAAGTCAGCTTGCATGTAATAATTTTAGTTACTACTTTACAACTAAAAGCGAATTAGGGGATATAGATTATGAGTTGTTATTATTATATTGCTATATTAGTATAGGCCTATATTTATTAATTATTATTATTTTATATTATTATTATTATTATTATTATTATTACATATTTATTAGTAAAACCTGTCCCAGGACAGAGAACATGATGATGATATTTAGTAATTATTATTATCATTACTTGACCTGCCCAGACTACTTAGCTAAGCAGGTGCATAAGGCAGGGTCGGGGACAGGTCGTTCGAACTTAAGATCTGACCAAGGAATAAGACTCGTGGTGCCCTCCCCCAGCTAAGACCGCTAAGTTCGGGGACAGACCCCTTTCAATTAGGGGTAATCCCATAGCGTGGAATTCCCTCCCGGTAGATGTCAGGTCAGAAATCTCCCCAGACCGTTTTCCTCAAAAACTGAAAACACACCTTTTTAGTACATCTTATGGAACTTTTCTGTAAATTCCTCTCGCCTACTGCCTGAGCTGTAAGATAGCGCTATATAAGTTGTCACCCTAATAATAATAATAATAATAATAATAATAATAATAATAATAATAATAATAATAATAATAATAAGGGCTGCACCGAATAGTCTATTCACTCATCAGAATTAGACTATCAGATCCATTGAACAATGGCGTCAACGTGCGTTTCGTGCTGGTTGACGTCTCGGAGGCCCTGTTTCTAGGCTGTAAACGAACAAAGCTTTGTCATTCCTTCTAATGTTCCTTCTAAACCACTTTAAAACCAAGTTATGGTAATACATCAATATTAACCATACAATTATTATTATATCATAAGCACCCGCTCAAAAGGAACCAATCATCGTCAGCCAAATGAATAGAATTTACATAAATAAATTTACCTATAGGCCTATATAGTATATAGTGTATGCATACAAAATTTACAGAAGATACAGTGGCGCTGTAGCCTAAATTTGTTGGCTGTTAGGCCTATATTAAGTTCTGATGGTTGCAAAATAAAATAGCAAAATTATAGGTATTTAATTATGGAAAAACCAATTCCGGGACGTCTCAGTGTCCCGGAAAGGACCTGTCCGGGACGTGGGACATTTTATTCGATTCCGGGACTGTCCCGGCCAATCCGGGACACCTGGTCATCCTAGCCCCACTCGGTCGCACTTCTGTCGTTTCAGACATATCGTCCATCGTCTGTAAACTTAGTATTCATAATATATTTATAAAAATAATTACAAAACACAGGCCTGCGTTAGAACTAAATTTAATTCAAAAGCATGCATATAGCCCTATGAGTCACCAGAAATAGCATAGCGAAGCTTTCCGAAACTTAGATAGTAGATACTAGATGTTATATTAGTTTTTAAACAGATTTATGGGCTTATTCTGAATCTTTGTCGGCTATATTTTCTTAACAGTTTGAGTTTCAGTAGAATCCTGCCTCTTGGGCCTATATATATATATATATATATATATATATATATATATATATATATATATATATATATATATATATATATATATAAATCCTGTTACATATAAGTTTAGGCGCCGGTCCCTTCCAAAATAATGTTAATAGATACAAAAGAGACATGTGGAGTTGTGCACTGATACATCGAACTCACTCATTTCGAAATCTAGCTGATATCGGGTGCCTTGCGCTTCGATTTAACTGGATTATAATGTAAATATTTGACTTTGGTCGACAGCGGTTTGTTTATACGGTATTCGGCTATTAACATGACACCTCTGCCCCCTACACCTCTTCCTGGCTATCACTAAAACAGACTGATGTTAAAGCTATTCGTTTAGAATTCTAAAGGGGAGAATTAACCTTTGGAAATTGAAACTTGAACACTATAACTGACTCCACAAAAATTAGAAATTAGGACCGTATGAAAACGAAAGAGATGACAGATAGGCTATAGGCCTACAGTACAGTAGAAACCAAATTCAGAGGCGGATCTAGGGGTACGGGGTGCAGATGTCCCCGTGGGCCGAGGTGGGGGGGGCGCCAAAATTGGTTTAAGGTAAGGAGTTCCGCTTGCTACGGGCGATGACCTTTTTGCTTGTCAGGGTGTTCGCGAAGTTGAATGAAGAATGAAGGGGCGCCAAGATGGGCAGAGTGGCGTCCTTTTTGGCTTCTTAGGAGTTTCGTCAAGTTGAGGGGGCGCCATTAGTATTTGGCCTCGGGCGCCGGACACCCTAGCTCCGCTACTGCGTTAATGACTGAACTGTGTTTACACGATCAGTCAAAATGAGCTGCTAGCGCTGAGCTCTGATGTCTCGATGGCCGGCTCAGCCGCTGTGGTAGGCCAAAGACTGACCGCAGTGGGCTTAATTGTTTCGCTTTGTCTAGTGACACCGCTTTAATGTCAAGGAACTGAAGTAAACAAATTTTCACATGTGACTGAAATCTATAGATACACTGTAGATCCGATTATTTTAAAATTTTGTTTATGTAAATCTTAACATTTGAGCATAAAAGCGAAAGTTTAGATGGCACAACAGCAGCAGTAAAATGTAGTAAAAAAGTGTTGACGATCAAAAAAATTGTCGAGTCAATTTTTGCGCCCCCTCTGGTCTGCGCCCGGGGCCACCGCCCCACCCGCCCCCCTCTGCCCGCTACTGTACGACACTGTCTGTAGCAGGCTTTAAACATCGCCATAGACAATGTTTCTCACACAAATATGTAGCCTCGAGTTCCAAACGAAGAAATGAAAATCACGAGCTAAATTTTTAAATCAATAAACTGATCACATGGAGGCAGTAGCGTCATTTCACACTTTTCTTGGGGGCGAGATAATGTTTTGGCAAATTTTAGCAAAATTTTGGCAAATTTTTGGGCCAAAGTTGGCAAACTTGCAATTTTTTAATAATTTTTTGGCAATTTTTTTAATTTTTTGCGCATTAATACATTTTAAATTAATTTTTTCATTTCCTTGGGGGGCCACGGCCCCCTGTCCCCCAAATGACGCCACTGCTATATTCTATGCCAATTTAGATTGACTAACACAGCTGTCTTCAAACGCTGAGTAAACAAAACATTGCATTAACGAATAAAGAAGGAATAGTAGCGTATCAATATATTGCACATGGAATATATTCTGTTTTGATAATCAATAAATAGGTCTAGTTTAAGTGAGAAAAAATCAACACTACAAACATAGGCCTATAAAAGATAGACCTATAAAATTATAGACGCAAACCAATACAAACCAGCTGTCGTTGGTGTCGCCTTCTTTTTCTGTCTCAAATTTGATTTTTATGTGACCACTGCATGACTGCACCCTTCGAAGTCAATATAGGCATAAACTGCACCTGCATGTGTTGCTGCGTATGCAGCGTAGTTACTTGGCTACTGGAGTACTGTACTGTACTGTACCTGGATTGTGGATGCAGTGACCACATTACATTAGTGCCCTCAAGTGATTGAAAGGCAGCTGCACACAATTTCGCGCTGCCATCTAGGGATTGTTTTTAAAACATTGATTGCTTGCTAATTATTATAAATGGCATACAGTGTATATTGATATGGGCTTTAAATTGAAAATGTGAAGACTATATCTAGATAGATATATAGCCGTCAGTCGCTATATAGGCAGTTATAAAGTGAAAAGTGATCAATATATAACCCATTCGGATATATAATTGATTTATATTTAAATTTTTATTTATTTCGGATGCGTGCATGCGTAGGGCTATATATATAGGCCTAGGTCTATGTACGCGGTTATATAGGCCCTACGATCAATATATATAATTATTATGTTGGATATAATTATAAGGCATATATATATATATATATATATATATATATATATATATATATATATATATATATATATCATGCATGCTATATATGCATGGTCCGCCGCACGTCGCGTACGTCTGCAGCCTACCGACGTCGTAATAAGGTCGGCTGCAGACGCAGACGAAGCAGACCAGAATGGGCTGGTCGGACAGGGCCCACCGACGTCGGCTCTTTGCAGGGAAGATGACCTAGATCAGCGGTTCCCAACCGGTGGTACATGTACCCTAGGGGTACACCGTACATCAGCTGTTGCCAGGGTACACTAAAATTGCTAAAATAGTAAATAATTTGTTGGAATTTCGTTTAAATGCGTATTAATGATCACATGCACAATTAAAGACCTCCGTTTCTGATAGCACGTGTTAAGTGAATAAATAAACTTTAAAAAGTATCTAATATCTACAATTCTACATTAAACATATCAAATTTCGAAGTTGATGAATATATATATATATATATATATATATATATATATATATATATATATATATATATATATATATATATATATATATATTGAAGGAAATAACTGCAAAAGGCGGTTGGAGATACAAGCAGGCGAAATTTTGTTGGCTAGGGGTACAATTTTAAAAAAGTTTGGGAACCCCTGACCTAGATGACTAAATAAGATGACTAAAGATTATCGTAGCGACGCATCTTCTCAAATTAATTTCATAATGAAGATTCTACCTCACCTTTGATACACTCATAGCTGGCTTCTAGATAAAGACTGAGAAATTCCGAAGAACACGGTCTTGTCGTTTCAAGGGAAATATCGAATATACGAAGACTGCATTCTGGTTTGCGAGAGCATTTTCTATTCATGAAGTCCAGAATATCTGCAGAGCAGCCTATTTCGCGAAATTCCGGACTCAAGGCATTCACTTCCTTCTGTGTGATGCATCTTCCAATGCGCATGCGTCCATAGATGGCGCTCTTCATCAAGATTACATCACCCGTTGGACATTGAGGGCGGAAGATCTCAGAGGGACAGAAATCCTGAACTGAAGATCACACACAAAGTCAAAAGGAAACCATTAATCAAGTCGAAGTACAATAAAAAGAAATGTAAGTGTAAACGTCGTTTTAAGCGGTTGTCTGCTATATCCTATCCCAAAAAATAAAACAGTTACAATGAGACATGTATTGGATTTGATTTTAATAGAATATTAATCGCAGAAGCAGTGGTTCCAAGGGCGTCGTCAAATGCGTAAAATAGCCCAGGTCATTTATTTCCAGAGTTTTTAAGTAATTTACATGTAGGTGTGGACTACTGTGTGTAGTGTGACTTGCTCAAAGTCATACTAAATATAATTATTCTTGCAGCCGATGTGGATTAACATTCTTTGCTCTCGATCTGTTCTGCTGGCTTTATATGGAGATAATTATTAAGACATTTACTGGAGAACAATTCACAGAATTTGAAGCCTTACCATCTTCTAATTCGTCCTTGAATTCAGTTGCGTTAAGTTGACGAGCGCAAAAATACAATAGAAATATCACAATTCCGCGTTCAAAAACAAACCTACAGCTTTTAGAAGTCATAATTGCGAATGCAGCTAAAAAGACACCCTGCAGCGAAGTGATCGACTGGGCGATGTGATGAGACGCTCACTTGTTTCCTACACGCGGATGAATTGGCGTGATTTTGCTATGATCGTCACCTAATTAATGGATTCTAGGTCGGGGACCATCTCAAAACATATAAACGCTTTAGGAGTGTTTTTGCAAGCCACAAGGTAATCATGTTATTCATTTCTAGCGAAGATATGCATTGGGTGCTTAACCGTCTGTTATTTATATAAAATTACTGCCTGACCTGAATACTCAATTCTCTTGATTCGGCTGCAATATAATAATTCACGGCGTAGCCAGGGTTCTGGAATAGGGGCACCAAGGCTTTTACAGACCGACTTTTCCAATCCAGACTAGAGACTTGAAGGAACGTGGTCAGCTCCCTTGAAAGGGGTCTGGCGGATCTCACACAAAAATATTGAGGTAATTGCAGAGCAAAATCTTGAGATATTGTACCTAGAGTGTATTTTTCAGACTACAGGAGAGCATATTTGCAAACCCCAAGTTAAGAAATGTTTTCAGGATCATTGGTTCTCCTAATGGAATCTGAGGCGGATCCACAGCGGGATCCAATTTAGGATCATCATCATCATCATCATAATCATTAGGGGCGTAGCCAAGAATTTGATTTGGGAGTATACTGTGATTTCGGAGGGGGTAAAACTCTTAAAAACTTTTAAAATCTTTAAAAAACACATTGAAAAATTTAAGGTTGTCTGATTTAGGGGCGGGGTATATATACCGATATCCCCCCGTCGCTACACCCCTGATAATCATTATTATCCTCATCGTCATAGTCATCATAATCATCATCATCATCATCATAATCATCATCGGGTCCTTCTTCCTTCATCGTCTGAATTTCTACCTCCTCGGCAGAACGGATGATACGATTCCAGTTGTCTCTTTTTTCCGTCGGCCTTGAAGGTGATGCTGGGATTTCATCCCCGTCTCTTCTTCTATGTCGTGCCTCCATCTGCGGTTTGGTCGATCTCGCTTCCTCTATCAGGGCATCATGCCCTGTTGTAGGCCTATTACAGTTCTCTGCATCGTCTTCAAAGCTCCTCTGTGCATGTCCAAAGATAGACAGTTTTCGTCGTCGACACATTCTTAGAAGCTTTCATTTGGTATTAGATGATTTTAGCCAAAGATTTTTTGGTAATAAAAAATATTTTCCGGAACGCAATAGTCGGAAGTCGATTGTCAACATGACGTAGTGTTACTATAATCACTACAACAGAGAATGCTGAAAGTTGACAGATGTTGACAAGGGGAGGGGTCAAAATTGCCCCAAAATTGTTGCAATATTCAATGGACAGCCCCTAAGTAGATTCTGTTCTT